>JAXQQM020082042.1:0-182087 GCA_034641835.2 Pinus albicaulis | reverse complement strand
ATTGAGGACACGCGGCAGAAATTGATTGGAGCGGATCTTTGTTTGGGCCGCTCGCACAATGGAAATCCGGACCCGAAAAAGATTAGGGCGAATTTGATAAGAAATTCGCGTCACAAATCTCCCTCCGTACGCCAGCCCAACTTCGGACCCGAAAAAGATTAGGGTGGAATTCATTTGGTTTTCGCATCACAAAATTGGCCGACGTCAGCAGGCTATTTTGGAACGCGAATTTGGTTTGAATTATGGTTTATCGCCGTTTGAAGTCCGGCGAGCTCGACTTAAGAACAATTTGTTTGATCCCATCTTATAAAATTTGTGTTGGTTTTCTTTGATAATACACATATTTATAATCAATCATGGGAATACCACACTAGTAAACATGTGGAAAAGCTATATAAATTATTGAGAACAATCATTTTTATGTAAAAATATCCAAATGTGATCTTGGGAAATAAGAATTCGAGTATTTGGTTCATATTTTTTTAAAGGAAGGAGTGAAGTTGGAGCCTCAAAAGATGCAAGCTATTACAAAATGATCTATTCCTAAGAAAATCAAGGTTCTTAGAAGATTTTTTAGACTTACATGATCAGTATGATGATAATTATGATAATTTCACAAAACAATCACTAGCTATTTTGAGAGATGAGATATTAGAACTTCAACTTGATGAGGATTTTTTAAGAGCTTTATTTCTTCTTTTGAAATCAAGAAAATATTCTCCCAAACTGAAAATATGTGTTCTTGAGATAATTTCTGAAAATTATGAAAATGAAATTAAACTTTTGCATTCTCAAATTCAGTCATACAATTTCCGAAATCCTAAAGAATTCTTTGAAAATATTCCTTCTCCTAAGCAAGAGGAAATTGTACTATCTTTTGACTTGCATATTGAGGATGATTATTATTTCAAACACAAGACAGAAGAAATAGTTTCAAGGCTTAATATTCAGAATACAACTGAGCAACCAGTCATTGAAGGCCTAGAAGTAAATAACATACATCATACTTTTATTGATCCTATATTAGATTATATGGAGAATATTTTTAGCCCAAATCTGCAAACATGTTTTCTCTATAAAGATCAAATACATCGAAAGTGGCCTTTACACATCATATCATTTATTATAAAGGCACATGATCATAATATACTTCCAATTTTTATCACAAGCAATCAAGTTATCCATTTATTGTTACAGCTACTTGATTGGCTTCATTGGCATTTTTGTATTACCTGATTCAATAAGATTTTTAGTAGATTGAGTAGGTAGATGAGTGCCAATAAGCTCAGAATTTTGAGCATTTTTTTAGTTTTCAATTTTCAGCTAGTTTTTCATTAAGTTGGTTTGAAAACTTTTGTGTGTTGTTTTAGTTTCAGATCAGATTTCACTTTGCAGAAGACATAAGACATTTACTGGTTCACCAAGGTCAATGGATGAGGACAACTGACCTGCTGTTCTTGACTTTTCACCAGGAAAAGCCATCCCCAAGTGGAGCCAGTGTTAGAATCCTATACCAATAGGTGTCATATTTCATGATTGACTTGATGGGCTATGTAATATGTTCATACATTTTCTTGTTGCAAAGGTTTTCCATATTATCAAAAAATAAAAAAAAATAAAAAAATGTAAAGAGGGTATACCCTAAAAGAAAAATCAAAAGGTAAAAAGAATAAAAATGACAAAAAAAGTAAAATAAAATGAACCCCACCAAAAGAAAGGCCAAGGAAAGTGTGCAAGTCTAAATGCCACTACTTTTTGCTCTTATGTAATAAATAAAATTGTGTGCAACTTGTATCCTATGCCACAATTTATGAATAGTCAAACAATTTAAGCTTGGCTATTTCATCTTTCAATTTCATGTTTTAGAGATAGAGAATAAGATTTGACCAAACTGTTTAATCTTGGAAGATAAGTAGATAGGTAGAGTAAATAAAAGGAGCTCAATAGCTTAATCTGAGCCCTTGGATGTAATAAGGTTAGACTTAGATAGATTTCTACATGTAAAAGAAAAGAAAGTGTGATAAGGGTTTGCCAGTCTAAGTGCATCCTAATAAAGAAAAAAAAATGGTAGAGTAAAGTAGGTAGGGTAGGTAGATGATGTTGCAGAATTGCATGTGATGGACAATGACTCTAAATGTGTTAATATTTACTTTCATCACAAAGTGCAAAGGCAGACACTATACTAGAAGAAATTCAAAGTAAAGCAAAGTCAAAGTTATTAACTTCCCTTCTCATCTTCCCCTAAATATTTCACTAATTTCCCCCAAGTACTAAGGTATTTGAAAATTAGAGGGGCTCAAGGCATTTCCTTGACTTTTGGAGGGACCGGACCCTCGGCCCAATAATTGGAAAAGCCTAAGTACTTGAAGTCATTCTTCATAACATTCACTCATTTCTAAACATCTTTTCCTAAGTAAAATCCCATTTTACTTAGGATAATTATGCATTATTTCATAAAAACCCTCAAAATCACATTTTATTCCAAGTCTAAGTGATGAAGTGATTATAATGCAATTTTCTTTTAAATCTTCACTTTCTTAGTTATATTAATGTATTTTGAGTTTACATTGTCCCCTTTTCATATTAACATTGGTTTTATGTATTAAATCCTTACAAAAATAACCTTCTCCTATTATATATAACTCCTTTTTATATAATATCCCCAAAAACCCATTAATAAATTTTAGCCAAAGTTATTTATTCCCACATGTTTAAATAAAAAACCCACTTTATGCCCCCTTTGGCTAAATATATCGTAATATTAAATTCCGCCCCCTATGGTAATTAGATTAATCTGATTTAATTATCATATAATAAAAGTATGTTGAAAAAATAATTAAAAAATGTTTTATTACGTGTTTTAATACAAAAATAATTCTTCCCCTGTGTATTTTAATCCCCCGACTCCCTTTCCCAAGGTTAAAACTATAAACCCTTTGTAAAATCCCCAATACCTCCCTTAACCGCTAACCTTGGTTAAATCATTTCTCGATCACTTTCCTGCATTTTTATAAACAAATTGATTAATCCTCACGATTAATTAACTCCGCCAATCAAATTCCCCCCGATGAGATTAATCAACGTTTAATTGCGTCGGGCCCTCCATATTAAATCCCCGTCACTTCCACGTCCCCATCGTCGTTCGATCAACCCATCTGAGATCAACGATTATTAATGATATCGCTAGCCATTCGCGTCCGAACAATAACGCGCGATGGCCCGACGGTTTTCAAACAGTGCCATGCCACGCGTCAATCATTCTATGGAATCGCTCGCCCTCCGCCCAAAACCACTTTTCCCCAAAAGCGGTGAGATGGAAACCGCTTACCGCTTGCCTCCCGTGACTCATCCTCCGTACCTGTTGATGTCATCCATTAAATAAATAAAAAAAACCCCATCACCCTTTGGACTTTGTGAATAAAACAATTTTGCCCGCGTCATTTTCATTATTCTGTGAACGACCAAAGTCTCATGCAGAGAATTTTAAAAACAAACTGTCAAGCGCCATCAACTGTATTTTTCTGAAGACAATTGCATACCAGTAATCCAGAGTTCGTACGCCATAGCCTGTACCTGTTTAATCACTGTTCATCTCCCAAAAAACAGGTATTTACCCCAATTCCCGTTAAAACTCTGTGAAATCCTAGCTTTTGTTTAAAATTCCGCACGAAAGATAGAAACAGAGTTCAATTTGGTTTTGTTCAATCCCCATAATTGTAAATTGCATTCCCAAAACTTGTAATTGTGTTTTTTCTTCACAAAAACCCGAAATTCATTTCTGAATCCATAAGAAATAGAAATGGAGGTTCCAGTGGCTCTGAACGTCGCACCTTTGAATGCCCCTCACAGAGATTTAGACTATCTGCCCCTAGCAGATAGAGATTTTCAAATTAAAGACCTCGTTCTTAGTGATAATCCTCTTCGAACCTTTTGCCGCTGCAGAGATAACTTTATAAACGGTTCTGATATTATTGGATTATGGGAATCCAATCTCCCCATGTATCTTCTCCCCTCAATCCATATTTTTCCTGAGTTAATTCATTACTGCCATGCAAACTATGACCCCAATCAAAGAGCAGTTTTGTCCCTGAGTGAGAACATCCTTTTCCCAATCACTACTCAGTCGATAAATGAAATGCTGCAATTTCAACCTGGTCAAGCCCTCACTCCCCTGTCCATGGGAGAATTACTTGAAAAGTCTGCCAATTTGTCCCATGAAGAGTTAAATCGCATTTGTCAAACCTTCATGTTACCAGAGTATCAGCCCAAAGGCCCTCCCCCCTATGGTTATACTTTTTTCACTGATGTGGGAAGGCTTATTCTGAATATGATATCCTTTATCATGGGTTTCAGTACTAGTGAATATGTTGATCAATTAACCCTAGTATTGTTGTCTATATTTACCCCTGGACAATCCCTTGTTGTCAAGTATGATTTTGCATCCTACATTGCTGATAAAATCCATGATCAGTTCATGATATTTGAGAATGAAAAAGTGTTCAAATATTCTTTTGTTATATATCATCTCATGATTTATTACCAATCAGAAAGTTTCCCTTTCCATGTTCAGAAACTTGATGCCAAAGGAAATCCTAGGTCTGTGATATTTTGGTCTGCCATCACCCATAATTCCTCTAATTCTCCTTACTCCTATAATGAGTTTATTGACCTATTTGTACACCCTGCAACCACTTTGTTAACAGGAGTTTCCCCTCCTAGAGTCAATAATGAAATCAAGAAAATTCTACAACTCTCAAAACAATATAGGGTAGGTGACTGGTACTTGTATCAAAATCACACTGAGATCAGAATATATGGATGTGAATTGTGCCCATTCAAGTTGCCCAAATATGTCCCCATGAGACTCTTTGCACTAGAGTATTTCAGGAAGATGATTAACTCAGATATAGTTTATTTCTCCAATGCAAAGAAAAAGGCTCAACTCAGGATCAAAAGTCAATTAGGTCCCTTTGTTTGTAACTCTAGAGATACTGGAGAGGAAGCAGAAAGAATCTTAGAAGAATATCTCATATTACAAAAAAGTTTTTACTGGGTGCCTTATGACCCAAATAGCTTTATCTATGATAGAAGAATGAAAAATAAACCATCACCATACATTCATCACAAAATTCCAGAAATTGAACAATATGCCAATATGGATGAATGGATGGAAGGAACATTGGTAGAACAGGATAGTGAGCAGGTAAATGTTGAAAATGTAATGAAAGACCTTGAGAAAATACTTGACCTAGACTCTTTTGGATAGGTGCAGATACCAGGTATTGGTCCTTCTTCTGCAGGGACTTCTCAGCAAAATTTACAGGAGATCAGTGCATTGGCCACAGTACAATCTAAAGGAAAAAAAAGGAGCCTGACATACAAGTATTTGAAAAATTCACAATGACAGAGCAACCTGAGACTTCTAAAGAATAGGGTCAAGTACAAATTCCTCCTATTTAGATCAATGAGCCAGAAATTTCAATTTTACAAAATCCTATCAATATAGAAAAAGGCAAGAAGAGAGATGTTGAAGTTGCTACCCCTGTTGGTGGATCTTCAGAACAACCTCATGCTAAAAGACAAAAATTAAATCCTCTTCCAGAAGTATATTTTGTTCAGGAAATTCCTGATAGCCAGAGAGAAGATTTGGATAGTCAAAAAATAGGTACAGTCAGTGGGGCATCCACTACTTTACAGAGAAAAGAGCTGCAAAAGCAATCGAGTGTTGAAATATCTTCTTTCAAACCACCAGTTAAAGATGCAGGAGATATAAAGAAAACCTTTATCAATATAAAAGCCAGGAATGATCCACTAAGACTCCAGGTTTACAATCAGTATTTGAAGATGGCTCCTAAGAATAAAGAAATATTGATGTCAGCTTATGACATTCAGCAAGGCAAAATGATAATGAGTCACTTCAAACCAAAAGTGCAGCAGCCTCAAACAGCTGCAGATTATATTAGAACAAATTTTGAAGTCTTAGCAAAGGATATTCATCTTTTAGATCAGATTGAGTTACATAAGCAGACTGGTGAAATGATCTATTCTACTCTGACCGATAAAGCAATGGCAACTCAGAAGTTGCAGGATTCTTTGGAGAACACTAATGCACAATTGCAGCTTGAAAAAGCCTCTTCTTAGGCCAAAGACAACAGGATAAAGACATTGGAGGAAATAATCATTGGATTGGGTCACAATCCTAAAGATGTCAAAGGTATAGAGGCCCTAATCAAGAAAAAAGATGATGATATTGCAGCTTTGAGAAAGCAGTTGAAATTGCCAGCTTCAAGACATCCACAAACTGAAGAGATGATAAAGAAAAAATCTGAAGAAGAAATGATGGACTTGCTTTTGAAACTGAATGAGCAACTACATGAAACAGAAAAAGAGCTTGAACAGGCATTAAAGAACAAGCCGTCTACTATTCCAGCATCAACAACAGAGGCAATTACAGGTACAGGTACATCCACAACAGGTCAGCCAACAGAGCTATCACAGGTAAATACTTCCAATTTGAGTTATGAAGAATTAATAAAGTCAATGAATGAATTGAAACTTCAAGTAACAGAACTCCAACACACAAAGTTACAGCTTATTAATTTAGAACAAAGATATGATCTCTCAAAAATGAGTGTTACTGATAAAACAAGAGAGGTCAAAAGATTAGAAAAATTGGTTAAAGCATTGGAAAAGGATCTCACATTGGAGAAAACTTTAAAGGAAATAAATGAAATTATTTGGGACAACATTATCCAATCAATAAAGGATGTTTGGTCTTCAATTCAGATTATGTATGAACAGAATGATTTAGTTAAATTGGCTATAGAAGAAGTTCAAAGTACAAGAGAAGAATTGGGAAATAGGCCTGAGGAAGCCAATCAACTCATATAGTTTCTAAACACTCAAACCAGACACCAACTTGCAGAACTTGGTATTTAGGACAGGACCGGAATAGTTTTGGAAATAAAAAGAGTTTTTACTAAGAGAACCCTTATGCAGAATCTAGAACGAAGGTGCTCAGATATGCAAGAAGAAATCATTGCCTTCAGAGAAAGATTTGATATTTTGTTGAAAAAAGGATTGCTCAATCCTATAGTTTCAGAGGATAAACTAATGGACCTTGAAAGCTATGTTGAAAAATTGGACAAGTATGCTGACAATCAGGCCAATTCTTCAACCAGTACATTAGAAGCAGCATTGCCAACAGGAAAAAATCTTCATGATAGATTGGAAAATTTATTTTATCTTGAGCATGAAGTAAAGCATTTGTTTCCAATTCAGCCTACCTTTTTCAGATATACTGAGGCTGATGAAACATTGAGAAAACTTCAACGGACCAAAATACCAGAAGATAAATGGTGGGAAGAACTGTTGGAACTTTTGTAAAATTGATCCTTATATGAAATTTTGCCTATTTACTTTGATTTTATTACATCCTGCCACAAGCCTAAATGTTTTATGATTCTCCAAAGACTCTTGGAAAATAATGCTTTCTAAAAATGATGAATATTCTTTAGTATCCAAAGAATCATGTGATTTTTGGCTTGGAAATCCATTTCCATTTTACTATAGGGATGCCTCCTTTGCTTTTCCTTTCCTTCTAGATAAAATGAAAGCATTTTTTTCTAATATTTCCCAAGATACCAACAAGAATATAAGCTAGGAAATGCCAATATCCTGGTATGGACACTACTAAGGTTAATGTGCCACCCAAGGATAACCATATTGTGATTATTTTTCCCACTTTTTGATATGGAAAGAACCAATCTCCATACCTATAGTCATTAAATCTTAACATAAATCCCAAGTATTTGAAATGGGTGCACTTGGTTGATTGTTTTTTTCTAACATATCTTCCAAATCATTGAAAGTGATGGTAGACTTGAGTAGGTTTACTTATATTCCAAATGAAACCCAAAATGATTTTAGAGCTCTAATGAGTCTTCACATACTAGTCCTATCTACTATACCCTGCAAGAAATAGGATAACATCATCCACCAATAGAAGGTGTGTAGACAATAGCATATGTAAATGTGTGAGTGATCAAAATAGTAGCATTTCTTAATTTGTTTAGGCATGTATCTCTTGTTTTTCATCTTCCATATTCAAAAACTAATCACGGATTTGGGTGTTGATGCCATGTATATTCTAAATGGATTAGTATCCATACCTTTCCAGATGCCCCCACACCTGCGACCGGGTAAATTTTATTTTTTTAACATACTAGTTAAATAAATATTGTTGTAATATATTTTCTAATCTCTCTCTCTCTCTCTCTCTCTCTCTCTCTCTCTATATATATATATATATATATCTATATATATATATATATATATATATATATATATATTATTTTATATATAATTTGTTTTATTCTAAGTCATAGGCATAGCTACTGTAACTTTAACACCCAATTACTACAACTAGATACAAGCAATAGTTTTATGTAACCATTGTTGCAACCTTAAGTTACTATTGTTGTTCCATTACTCAAATAAAATAATTCTCGTATAAAGGTTGTTGTCGTGTCTCTATGCGTAAACTTCAATATTTACAAGGACTTGTTACGTATAATGATCTCTTAATATATATACTTTCTTTCATATATAATATTTTTTATTCTAAGTCGCGGATATTGTATCCCCAAGCCACAACTCCTACAACCTCAAGCCATAGTTGGCGCAAATTTAACGCATAGTTACTGCAAATAGATACAAGAAAATGTTCTATGGAACCGTTGTTACAACCTTAAGTTACAACTATTGTTCCCTTATTCAAATAAAATAATTCCCGTATAAAGATTGTTACCATGTATCGATGCCTCAACTTCAATATTGACAAGTAATTTTCAAGTATAATAATCTCTTGATATATATATATATATATATATATAATGTGTTTTATTCTAAGTCGCAAATGTTGCATCCCCAAGTCACAACTTTTGCAACCTCAAGCCACAGTTGTTGCAACTTTAATCCATAATTACTGCAGTCGGATACAAGTAATTGTTTTATGGAACCATTGTTGCAACCTTAAGTTACAACTACTATTCCCTTACTCAAATAAAATAATTCTCGTATAAAGGTTTTTGTCATGTATTTGTGCCTCGGCTTCAATATTTATAAGGACTTGTTAGGTATAATGGTCTCTTAATTCCCCATTGTTTTCAAAGTGAATATGGTTGATTGTAAATCCCACCATTTTCCTCTCACCATACTTTCCACTATCTTATAAATTAGTTTTGGGGAAGGGATTATGTCACTCTTTGAACTTCCACATAATCCAGAAATTTAATTCAGCATTTAAAATTCCTGCAAGTTTTTTTTGTAGACGGCCGCAGCCATATTTCTGTACAGGATTGTATTTAAACACAACAACCAGCATTAACGCAATTCACCAACCATAAATTAAACAAATAGAAATTTACCCCCCAGTTTTGTAAATTCAAAAGGAGGACACGTGGAGCATTAATATTGGATCGCATGAAATTGAAGGGAATCTGAAAACCTGAAAACCGGACCCGAAATTTTTATAAGGCACATTGGATTGAGAATTCGCGTTACAAATTAGGCAGACGTCAGCATCCCATTTTGGAACGCGAATTTGGTTTGAAATTCAATCTATTCATACTTTTGAAGTTCGACGGAAAGGGTTCTTTAATGTTTTGATAATTTAATTTTATGTATGCTTTAATATATACATATGTTTTAAACATATGTTATATATATATCATATGCGAAATGAAAGGTGGGCCATAGAATTTAGTTTTAATTTTTTTTTTTTTTAAAGAGGGTTTATTATAATATGTTTTATATGTTACGGCATATAAAAATAAAAAGGACAAAAAAGCTTGGTAGTTTTTTTTTATAGACAGTACGTAAATTTTTTATTACACAGCAGTGTGTAAAAAGTGAAAGACTGAGTGTAAATTTTTAAGTGTGTATGCACAGCAATGCGAAAGTGAAAAACACAGCAGAGTGTTTTAGAGACAGAGTATGTTTGTTTTGAACAGACAGTGAGTTGGTTTTATGCACTGCGTTTTGTAGCAGTCATAATTTTGTAATCCCTCTCAGTGAAGAAGAAGTGTAATAGTTTTTTTTTGAGTTATTGAAGGGAATAGAAGTTTGTTTTCAAAGTATTGAAACTCTGTCTCCTGTCAAAGAAATTTTTATTTTCTCTGTGTTAAAAGAAGGGAGATTTATTCTCCATTCATTGTTCTGGAATTTTTTAATATTCCAACATGTGCAAGAACAACAAATGTTGTGGTTCCATCCCCAACTAAATCATTTGTCTTTTCTGCAGCTTGCCTTACCAACTTGGCCCCAATATTTTCAACTGGGTCCTCTAATTCAACCAATAAAAAGGCCAAAACCATAGCATTGAGATACATTTCATTACACTGTCAATAAAAATAAAATTTAACTCAGCCATAACCCTTTCCTTTTATTGTTGTGAAAAGCTTTATGCATTACTCTAATGTGGCTAGTCCATAGGCCAAGTAGACCACTGGGTAACAAATATGTTTCCTTTCACCTTTGAGTTTTCAAATTATACCTACCAAATCTAAGACATTTAAGAGAGGGAACTAATACAACGTTAAAAAGAAAACCAGAGCACACATCTACAAATTACCTCCTTAGCTACTGTCACACCATCATTAACTATTTTCGGAGAACCATGCTTGCTCTCCAAGACAACATTTTCCCTTCGCCCCAAGGGTGACTCCAACAAGATCAGCAAGTTTGTTCACACCGCCTGCAAGACAAATTGACAATGCTTTCAGTAAGTGTGCAATTGAATGCCAGACCATATGCCAAAACAACCCTCTATGAAAAATTAAAATAACACATTAAAATCAAATATAAGTGGACAAGGAAAGATCCACCGCAGTGAAGTTTCACGTGCAGGTGACCTTCCTTTAAACATGATTTTTTCTCTGACCTGCAATTTTTTTGTCACTGAGCCATCCTTTTTGAAGTACAACTCCTTTTCCATAGCTCTTGTATTAACTACCTTCTCTCTGTCGCGTAATCTCAGAGTCCCTCTTATGCTTGAGCGATTAAAGGAAATGGGTGAAAAAACTGAAAGAGAAGACAATTGTCTGCCATAATTATCAAACATTGCACCCAACTTCTTCCCCTTTTCATTGTTACCCAATGAGGTAGATGTGGCAATTGTTGTCATACTACCCAAAGCAGAGGCCATCTTCTCTTATGCTGAATATAGAATTACAATATCTTCATATTAGTATGAACCTTAAAAAACATGACTCCCATTGCTAAAAACCACTTTTAAGTTGTAACAGGCAAACTAAACAACTATCGCAACTTTTGGCAACTTCTGGAGCATTAAGAGAGAAACAACCAAAGAGAAATACAACCACAATCATCATTTTAATGAGACCGGACTATATATTTACATTAAGATAATAGAAAGAAATCACGACTATATTAAGGCTAGCACAAAACAATCTTTAACCAGTGTCTCTCGCGGCCTTCAGGTTGCCATGCTAGAGGTTGCATATTTTTAATTTAAATTCTTGACCTCTCGTGCCCATCTATGAATGCATCCAATGGGATATCTACATCAAATACTCCTTTATATCCCCAAAAAAAAATTCCCTACTACAAGAGCACCAGTATTGATGGATCACCCCACACCATCCCACCCACTAGAAACGGTGAAAAAGGAAACCCGAGAAAACTTCTGAAATATCTCAAGATAACTATATGGGTGGTTCTTATGAATCAACCAACCATTTAGAACATGCTCATCAATCCAAACCATGAGTATTATGTGACTATATTCAAGCAGGCACTAAATCGGATTTCTGAAGCTATGTTAGAGAAACCCTAAACTCTCACTGAAAATAGGTGAAATGTGGCACCACTCAGAGATTGACATGTGCCAATTGGTACAAGTGGTAGACAATTGGCATGCTCAAACAATGAGGTGATGCAGGAATGACATGAGGGAGAAAATATCAGAAAAGCCCCAAATCTGGAGAACTAAAGCTTATCACCAACTTGAGATTGACAACTTTACATGATGTAACCTATGAAATCGTAAATGGAGAAATCATAGTAACAATAAAGTAACCTATGTAACAATAAAGTGAGATTCATCCTGGGAGTGGTAATGGGAGAAATCATAGTGAACAACAGGAAACATGCAGAGTTGCTTACAATCAAATAGATGAAAAAACACATACAAAAAACCTAGATAATAAGCATGAACAAGCTTAATATTGAATTATGAACTGTAAAGGAACTTACAAAATGTGACATTACGAACCTGGTCAAGCGCACAAGCAAAAATATCCTGGACATGACCATGGTTGACAAGTTGTATTGCTCATGATGCAAGAGGATTTGTACCTGCACTGCCAAGTCAATCAAAATCCATCATTATCTATACAATAAATACAAGTAATTGATGTAGTATTTTTTACTGTAAGATGCATTCTTATGATAATGTTAGAACATATGTTGAAAATGTCAAAACATACCTGAATAAGCTCCTCTTCGTTTCAAGAACAATTTATTGGAGTCTCATGAACTTGGAACAAGCCTCCCACGATCTGAAAGAGTAGCAACTAAGTCAACAGTGACTTTTTTGTTGCTACGCTGGATCGAGGGAGGTTTGCTCCAAGATTAAATCTCTCCAATAAATCATTCTCTACTAAACAGGGCCAACCACGTGAAGGTGGAAGCTCTTATGGCCCCTCCCCCCCCCCCCTCACATCACTCTCAATTCCCCAATACCCAATCTATGTTTCATTTTTTACTTTCATGAGCATAAAAAAAAATATTCAATAACTAATAAAAAAACAATTCAACAAAAAGTACGCAAGGAAACATTGCAATTAATGCTTGACATAAAAATAGTATGATAAATGAGTTTTTTATATAACGCAAAAAACGTTCCAAGTATGGTAACATTTGTCTTATAATAATACAATATTTTACATTGTCAATTTTTCTTTTTCTTCTTCCTATTTTTAAAGCTCCTAATTACATCATCAATATCATCGTGCTCTGCTCCTGTTTCGTGCCTTTCGACCCGCACTGCTGACCTAGTTGCGTATTCACGATGTCTGGGCTCATCCAGTGACGGGGCATCGCCTACAAAAACAGATAATATTAAATTTTAATTGTCGGTTTTTAAATATCATTGAACTAGTTCGGTAATATTAATAAAAAAAAATTGCAATGAGATTATTTACCTGGTGCACCAGTTGTCGCCGCTGACCTAGTTGCGTAGTCACGATGTCTGGTCTCATCCAGTGACGGGGCATTGCCTACAAAAACAAATAATATTAAATTTTAATTGTCAGTTTTTAAATATCATTGAACTAGTTCGGTAATATTAATAAAAAAAATTGCAATGAGATTATTTACCTGGTGCACCAGTTGTCGCCGCTGACCTAGTTGCATTATCACGATGTCTGGTCTCATCCATGTCTTCCTCTTTGGTGGTAAGATCCTCAAGGGAAACATTCTCTGTCATTTAAACAAAAAACGTTATAAGGACAACCATCAAGGTATAATTAGAAAAAATTATAAGTGGAAATTAATTACCGTCACGGCCACTGATAGTAGCATTGTCGGCTTGGTCCCCACTACAATGATCAGGTTGCACGTGAGGATCATCTACATCTGGCTCTAAAACTGGGTTATTTGCCTCGTCGGTAGTGTTGCTCCCCTGATTTAAACAAAGTTGTTAGACATTAAATTTATGGACGAAAACAAACATATTGAAAGTTTAATGTTTTACCTTATCAGGCATTCTAGATCTTGGGACCTGCCCCAAGCTTCTGCGACGTTCAACTACGGCTTGATAGCCAAAATGGAAAGCGATATTTTTATCTTCCTCTATAGTTTCTGTTCCGAAGTCATCACCCTACATTACATATGATTGTGTATTTTTAATCATATTTGATAGGATTACAAAAACGTTGGAAGGCGATACAATTAATTATAATATGTTTAGCTACTTAATTACAATTCTTGTGGCTAATTTCAACTAGCCGCCTTGGCCTAGCTTGTGATGGACCTTTTTTTCAATCCTAGCTTTGGTTGCCTTCGAGGTGTCAGGCAACCTAGCATCAAAATATTGAAGTCAGATATGACGTAGCACACTTTTATTTTAGACATAGAGAAAATTAAAGCTATTGAATTAAAGTTGTAATTTACCTTGCGGGTCCGGTTGGCATTTTTCCTTCTTTCTTTGCCCTTTTCTCTTTTCCGTCATGGATGAGTGCTCTCCACTCACTCTCTGGAACTGTGAGAGGACGCTCATATCTAGGGTTAAATTGAAATTGCGTCCTATAGGTGTCCCTGGTATATTTCAAATATTTGTCGGCTACCTGAGCCACCGCTTTTCTGTCAAATGTGCCGACCCCAAAAAGGGCTTCTAGATAATCTAAAAGTTCTTTTTTCAGGTTGGAATTCTGGGAATTCCACCCTCTACGTATGGTTGGGCCAAAAATTACCAACGCATGGCTCTCCAGAATCCTGTAGAACTCATTGTTTCCTACACAGAATAAAACCAAAAGAAAAAGAAGATATTATCATTAATTTAAAAATAAAAATCATGATAAATATGTTTTAGATAAAGTGCATGAAATAGTTAAAATATTAAAATTTACATGGGAGTTGTACATGCTTTATAGGGACACCCTCATCATTCACCAACAACGTGCCATTAATGGTCCCTGTGGAGCTGACACGTGTAGCTCCAGGAAACGCAATAATGTAGTTGGCCATATCATCCTCATCATTGCCAACACGTTCAGCGGTTGGCTGGGTGTCTACTTGGGCAGGGTGTGTTTCTTGGCTAGCACCTAAAGGAGTAGAAGGTGTACGAGAGGGTTGTTGGGCAATCTCTTGCCCTTGTGTCCCACTACCACCAACATCGGGTTCAGAAAATGCTAGAAAATGCTACATACAAAAGAACTTTTGTTAGTTTAGTCAATGTAAAAATTAAAAATCAAACTATCACAATTCATCTCATGCAGAACAAAAAAAATATCCTTTTGACTTTTTATTATTACCTGATATCTTTCTAGCTGCCTCATAAGATGTTGTATCCTCTCTTCTGTTTCAGGTGTTTGAGGCGCGTCTATCAAAATATTAAATTCCGACCTTGCATCTCGTGCCTTTTTTTGCAACAAGAACACTGGAGATAGGGATGAAGAAAGCTCTTCCTCAAAGAGGGAATCATCAGGCGTACCATGGCTAGGTGTCTGCATATTTGAACAAAATTAATATTATTTCAATTGTGTAAATAACTAAAATACCTGAAGATAGAGCAATGCTGGCACTTTACATGTTCTTCCGCTGGCCTCTTTCCGCGATCATCCCGTCTCGGGGTTGTTCCTGCACTGCTCTGATCAGTCTGCCACATTGCAATAAAATTATAAATATAAAAACTTGAAAACAATATCTAACTTGAAAACACAAAATGAAAACTGAAATAATTTCTAATAAGACACCGGAAGACAGAGTTAGAGTTTCAAATATGCCTTGCATTGAATTCAGTCCTGGAAACATGTCATTGCACATTAAGGCACCCAAACATTCAATCCACGACTGATATATTTAAGTAGGCTTCTCCTATTCTGGGAAAACACCATACCTATAATGCATTCACTTGCATGTATAAAGGGAAAGGAAAACATGTTTTCATACAACGGTGATAAAGGCATCTTGGGGAAAGGTATCTTCACTTTTTATTTATGTTGTTCACCCACACCACTCTCGTGTTTTCACTAATCCTGTTTTGTCATTTTTGGATTCAAATTAAGTTAAGGCCATAAGTATTTTTTGACCTTTCGGTGTAGTTTTTATAAGTGGCATGTATGGATTTTCCATTAATTCTGCACTTTTTCTCTTCATGCGCATGTTTCCCTGGAAATCAAATGCATGATTTAGTCCCATACATTTAACAAGTTGCTGGATCAACTCCATAGGAAATATCATGTTTCCTATTCAATCAAAATTTATCTCAGTTAGGGTAGGTAGGAAGGTTTTCCCTTTGTATTAATAGGGCACTTCTAGCTTGCATTTTATTATATCTTTCAAATTTAGTGTCGTTTCAATTAGGGCATGAATTTTTGCAACTTTCAAGGTGAGAATGAACAAAGACAAATTTTTGTGATGGATGACTGTATATGACTCCATGGCCATAGGAAAATGCACTAATCTACTTCTTCAAATATCTATAGTTCTCATTCACCTCATACGAAGATGGTCCCTGATTTTGAGCCAAATGTTGCAGCAAAAAGTTCCCCCCCTCCATAATTTGATATTCAATGGAAATTTATTAAATTGATGATGGGGCAAGATTATGGAACATTGGCACATACATATGTAATGGAATTCCAAGATCATGATATATGTTTTCATATGTTTATGGCAATGTTCCACCAAGTCCCCTGGAGGTGGGAGCGAGGGGGCGAGGGAGCGCGGGGGCGGCCTATGCAAAAGCTCCCTACCAATTTTCAGGAAACGTGGGGGGACGTCGGGATCATAAAAATTATAAAATTTAATATTTAAAATGTAACTATATTTTTGCAAGGAATGTATATACAGTCATCATACACTTGCATCATGAAAGATAAATCATAAATGATAAAATTACAAATCGATGAATGATGAATCATATAATTGAAACAAATTTAAAAGTTAAAAGTTAAAACATACATCATACAATCATGCATGTTAGTTTGTAAGTTTGTAACTATATAATCATTAATGTAACTACTAACAATGTACAATGAAAATAAATTTTAAGATATCATATGACATATTATATCAAGATTCAAAATAGAGTTTACACTGAAGTTTACAACTCAAGTCTGAAACATAAAACTTAAACTCAAATAAGTTATGTATGGAACATAAAACATAAAACATAACATATGAATATCAAATGATATCATCATAATGATAAATGAGCATAAATGCTCAAGTTAATGCCCCACTAGTCTCTGCATCCAACTTCTGCACGAATATATCAAGATCAACCATGTCACCATCTGAATCAGAATCACTTGGATTCTCAAATATGCTAAGTAGCACATCAACTTTTAACACGAAACCATAAACTAAAAGGGGCGGTGAGGGGACGTGAGGGGGCGTGAAGGGGGGTGTGAGGGGGCGTGAGGGGGCGTGAAAGGGGGTGTGCGGGGGCGTGAGGGGGCGTGAGGGAAACATCCCCTAGAAGTCCCCAAGACCCCGGAGCGCGAGGGGGCGAGGAATATAGACCCCTAGGTGGGGGGGCGAGACCCCGTGTAACACTGGTTTATGGAGGTGGTGGAGCAAAAAAGAGCTCAAATAGAGCTGAAATTTTTCACATAAAAAGGACTGTGGACTTGATTAATGGTTCCATTTAAAAAATGATATCTAGACAGAGAATAAGTGTAGCATGCAAACATGCATTGAAAATCCATCTGAGTTTGCATTGTATTACTTATGATGGATTCAAATTTGGGTTTCAAAATGCCAGGTTATGGCATGCTTTTGTCGAGAAACCCTTAGTTGGATTCTCATGTTGGTTTAATTTATATTTTAAGTTTGTTTTGCAATCTTTGGGTGATAGTAACTCATGAACTAGGTTACCAATGTGTAACAATCATATTTCAAGAATAAAGTTGTGATTTTTTATATTATTATTATTATCTATTAGCTACGAGTATTGACACCTAATGCCTGGAATTTTGACATCTTGATAGCATGGATAATTTCAAAAATGTTTCTAGTAATGTTAACATAATAACTATCATTACATGTCTTCACTTTTGTCACCATAATAGACCTATGATATGGAATCATCACACAACTTCATATGCTATGTCCCAACAAGTTCAAACTGGTTGAACCTACCTCATAGTGTGGTTATTAAGGACAAGTTGCTTGATATATAACTCGATAGCATAGACCACGTTGCAGTTCTAAAAAGAATCCTCAAGTGTCAAAAAAACTTCACAATATGTTCTACTATAAATCCTTTTGGGATACCTGAAATAATATATGTATCATTGATGACTTTTAAAGTATGACAAGATCCAAAGGGAAAGGAAATCAATAGAAGAGTGATCCACCAATGAGAACCTAGAATTTAGCATCAGATGAGTTAGAGTCTAGGAAATTGAAACCCTATAATTTTAATTAGTGATGAAGGACATCACATAGGTAATTATATTTTCATGTAGAATAATCTGTTAACTCAAATTTAACTACATAATATGAAAGGCATACCATAAATTTTTCCACGTAAGTCCAAACAACCTATAAAAAGGGAAAACCTTCTTTTTCCATGGGAAATAATTTACCTTTCCTTTTTCAAGACAATCTAAATCACAAAAAATATGAACTATAGTGCACACATTCTTGGATAATGTGAAAGTGGAAAAGGAATACCCTACACAAGTGATGCACACATGTACATTTGAACACTAATAGATTTTTGTAGTTGAAATGCAATGCTTGTTTTCATTTAAATGTAGGGTTTTTAAAGCAGGGAGAAATAATGGCTGCCAAATTAATAAGAGTTTCTTTGGGAAAAATTTAAATCTTGTATTGGGTGAAGAATATAATACAGGGTATTGAATCTTGATTCTTGACATCTAGAGAGAACCATACAGCCTAACACAATCCAATGGAATTGACCAAAAAAACCCAAATAGAGTCAACCCTACTATAGGAGGAAGGGCCTGCGGTAAGAACTTACCATTTTGCAAGAGCTGAGGGCGAATGTTGTTCTGCAAGAGCTGAGGGCGAACGGCGGGGGCGAATGCGGGGAAAATGCGGGGAAGATGCGTGGTCGCAGAGATGAAGTGATCACCAGATGGGGCGAATGTTGTTGAAGGGCGGGGAAAATCCGGGGTGAGATTAGGTTGCGGGGCTGCGGGGCGGATGTGGGGCGAATGTTGTGGGGGGGCGGGGTGAATGCGGGGGCGAATCTTCCCGTGCACGGGGCGGGCGAATGCGGGGCGAATGCGCGCGTGATATCGGGCGGTGTGTAGCTGCATGTACATTTGAACACTAATAGATTTTTGTAGTTGAAATGCAATGCTTGTTTTCATTTAAATGTAGGGTTTTTAAAGCGAGGAGAAATAATGGCTGCCAAATTAATAAGCGTTTCTTTGGGAAAAATTTAAATCTTGTATTGGGTGATGAAGATAATAGAGGGTATTGAATCTTGATTCTTGACATCTAGAGAACCCTACAGCCTAACACAATCCAATGGAATTGACCAAAAAAACCCAAATAGAGTCAACCCTACTATAGGAGGAAGGGCCTGCAGTAAGAACTTACCATTTTGCAAGAGCTGAGGGCGAATGCTGTTCTGCAAGAGCTGAGGGCGAACGCTGAGGGCGAATGCTGAGGGAAAATGTTGTTCTGCAAGAGCTGAGCGCGAATGCTAATGGAAAATGCTGTTCTACAAGAGTTGAGGGTGAATGTTGTTCTGCAAGAGCGGAGGGCGAATGCGCGCGTCATATCAGACGTTAATGTAGCTATTGCGATGGATACGAAACAATAAAATCATTTTTATGTAGCACGCATATAGGTTTAGAATTTTTATGTAGCGCGCATATAAGTTTCGTATTTTTATGTGGCGCGCATATAAGTGTCGTTATACCGACGGCGAAAAAAGCGTCACTATTGCGACGGGTACCTAAACGTCACAATGGCGACACCTAGACATTGTGTCGCACTTGCGACGATTGGAGTCGTCTCAATAGCGACGTTTTGGGCCATAGTGTCGCAATTGCGACGTCTTCCTACAAACGTCGCAATTGTGACACTTTTCTAAGTGTCGGTATTGCGACACTTTTCTATAAACGTCGGTATAGCGACGGTTTCGGGCGGGATGGAAAAAAATTGGGGAAATTTCCGACATTTGGTCAAAAGCGTCGGAACCAAGTGTCGGAATTTCCGCCAAATGTAGTAGTGAAAATTTTTAATGGAATATTCATTATCTTGGTGTTGTATGTTGACAATATGCTTATTGCAAAGAAAAGCATGGAAGAAATCAACAGGTTAAAAGCTCAGCTCTCTAGGACGTTTGATATGAAGAATCTTGGAGTGGAAAAACATATCTTGGGCATGGAGATACACAGAGACAAGAAGAATGGTAAGCTTTTGTTATCACCACAGAAGTATGTGGAGAAATTACTTGAAAAGTTCGGTATGAACAATGTGAAACCTGTTAATGTTCCATTAGCTTTCCATTTTAAGCTTTCTTTGGATTTAAGTCCTAGAACTAATGAAGAAAACAATTATATGTCTCATGTACCATATGCAAATGTGGTAGGCAACTAAATGTATGTGATGGTATCTACAAGACTTGACATTTAACATGTAGTTGGATCTGTTAGCAGGTTCATGGCAAATACAGGGGAAGAACATTGGCGAGAAGTGAAATGGGTGCTTCGGTATTTGAAAGGCACAAGTGACCATTGCATCAGCTTTGATGGTCGTGAAGTTTTAGTCTGCAGATATGTGGATGCGCGATTATGCGAGGTGATTTGGAAAAAGAGGTCTCACGAGTTATATTTTTACTCTTGCGGGTGGAGCAATCATCTGGATGTCAAAGCTTCAGAGAAAGTTGCTTTGTCCCTCTTGGCAGAATATATATACACTTGGGCTTTGTAAAGAGGCAATGCGGATAAATGTACAGCAGTAGAGATTGGAAGGATGTAGGAGAAAGTGAATGTATTCTGTGACAGTCAGAGTGCTATTCATTTGGCTACAAATACAACCTATCACAGCAAGACCAAGCACATTGATGTAAGGTATCACTTTGTAAGACATGTAATCGAAGGCGGCAAAGTAGTTCTCAAGAAGGTCCGTACAAAAGAGAATCATGTAGATATATTCACGAAGCCAGTTAGAATAGAGAAGCTGAGATGGTATCTCACTTCTCTTGGCTTGAAAAAAAGATGATGAATGGGCATGGGCAAGGGACTATGAAAATTGTTGTCAAGGTGGAGTTTGTTAAAATATGGCAACAAATGTAAATAAAGAAATTCTGGACAAATTTACTTATTACCTGTTAGTTGGTTGTATAATGAAATGAAGTTAGAATAACGAAATAGCCCAGGTTAAATTGGATGGCCTGAGAGGCTTGTAGAAGTGGAGAATAATTTTGTTGATTAATAGAGTTTCCAATCCCTTGCCTCGTGGAGGTTTCCTTGACACCATGTCAAGGTTTTACCACATATATTTGTGCATTTACCTATGTGTGTTTATCTTTCAGTTTTTCATTCAATTTCATAAATTTCTTTCTTATTTTATAACTGTTGGGAACAATACCATGCCTTTCGCTATTCAATCCAAATCTAGATGATTCTATTCTCCGGTGCTTTCTGCTTTCTGCATGTTTTGAATCTCAAGAAAAATCCCTGACCGAAGGAGGTGTAACAGAGGTTTGTCAAAAAAAGATGAATATTCCTTCCATTCTTCATCCCAGAGAGCTTTCGCAGGACTTCAATGACCTTCTCTGATAGAGCATTGGTCGGGAAGTTCATGGGCATGTGGCCCTCACCCAAATAAGTGGAACAATGGATTGACCGAACATGAAAAAAAATGATGAAAGCCTAAAGGGAACATTGCAGTCTACGTTGTTGCTAACAATATTTTGCTCTCCTATTTGAGTTCAAGGAGGATTGAGACATGATATTCTGCAATGACCTGTATTTTTTCGGTGCCAGAAGCATGTATTTAAACACATGAACTATCGACTTCAACCCCGATGAGGATGTTCCTAAGGCTTTCCCAGTTCAGGTTAAGTTGCATCGAATCCCTTTGGTTTGTTGGAGCGATGACTATTTAAAAGCTATAGGAAACGATTTTGGTCAGTATCTCGACATGGTTGAATCAAAGGGACAATAGTTCTCCTGTGCGAAGATTTGCGTCGATGTGGAGGTGGAACAGGGGATGAACTAGGAGATTATCCTCACTTGAGAGGATTTTTGTTCCGTCATTAAATTATGAACAACTCCCTTTTAAGTGTAAAATTCTAGATGATTACGGTCATTTTTCCTGGGACTGCAAGAAGAAAAAAACACCCTTTGACAATGGCACTCCCCCACTCAAGATGGTCAATGTTAGACCTAAAAGCATGGAGAAAATAGAGGAAAAGGATGCTCAATAAACACCAACATATCTTTGTAGAACATTGCCTCCTCTCCCGGTAATCCCTTTGACGCATTGTCTCGGGATCACCTAGAATATTTGGTGCCAATGGTTGAAAATGAAGATCCAATTCTAGATAGAAAGTGGCAAACATCCGAGTTGAAATGGATATTCAAGAAAACCCTTACAAAGTCTCTCCTCAATAACGTCTGCAAACCCCACTTCCTTCTGATGAAAAGGAGCTAATCCCAAAGCGCAGAACAAATGATTCTCAAGGAGAAGATCAAGAGAATAGTCAAGTCTTAAAAATAAGTGATAAGAAAAATCTAAAATGGACCAGTGATTCATTCAACATAGAGATGGAAAAAATTAAAGCAAAGGTAAGACCCACCCATGCAGAAGTGAAGAAAGCTGAAACATAACAAAACGTCAAACCGGGGAACCAGTATCAAATCCCCAAGATGTTAAAGATTGCAAATACCAAAGGGAAAGGAAACAATAAAGTTGGAGGAGGTAAGTCATCAGCCTCGAAGCCCAAGTGAAAATAATTTCCTGGAACATTGGGGGTATGGGAAACTCTATCAAGTCCTAGGAAGTCAAAGTCTTAATCAAAATAGAAAAGCCATAGGTTCTCTTTCTTCAAGAAACCAAGTTGGCTAAACAAGATATCTTTGTTTTATCAAAATCTTTCTAGAATAGTTGCGAAGGTGTGGCTCAAAGCTCCTCCGGTGCCTCTGGAGGTTTATGTATAGTATGGTCTGTGCCTAACTTCACGCTTTCTCATTACTTCAAAACGAAGTTCTAGATTGCAGTATTTTATTAGAGGACACTAAGTCAAATGAAATTCAGTCATTAATAAATGCTTATGCTCCTATTACATATAGTGAAAAAGGGGAATTTTGGGAATATTTGTCAGGATTAAGAGAAGATCAGTGGCACAAAGATTGCATTGTTGGAGGGGACTTCAACACCACCCTCCTCTCTTTGGAAAATAAAGGTGGTTCCATTGTTCGAAACCCATTTCGAGAAATAATGGTGGACTTCATCAGCTCTTGGGACTTAATGGACATGCCCAAAAAAGAGTAAAGTTTATGTGGTCAAATAAAAGAAGTGGAACATGGTACATAACAACCAAGCTTGATAATTTTCTTAGACATACCAGTTGGATCCTCAAAGGGATTGAATGTCATTCCACTATCCTAGCCAATGGATTAGTCATTGATCCTCCAGAAGTCTTAGGCCCAATCCCCTTCCGCTTTAATTTTGGATGGCTCCACTAGCATAGGCTTACCTAGTCACTGGTTCTCCGATCTATGTTCGGGAGAAAAAATTAAAATTATAGATAAATGTCTTTTCCAGATTAATCTTACTATTAGGATTTGGAAATCCGAAAAATACATTTATCTATTTTATGGATCACACAAATTTCAGATCTAACAAAATTAAAATCAATTAAGCAAGTCCTTTGAAACCTGGGCCAAGTATACCTACAAGCCTCAAGACTATGAAAAAATGGAACTTCCAAAGTATCTAGAAATTCACCAAAATTAAATGAAGACAAATCTTATCAAGGATGAGCGTTTTGAAAAGGAGAAACAAATAAGCAACGACATTCTTACTGTCAGCAAACCAGAGTAAGAATTCTAGTGACTAAATTTGCAAATCCTTTTGTTAAAATTTGGAGACCACAACACTTCTTTCTTCCATAAAAATGCCAAGGCTTGAGAGATCATAAATAGATTCAAGGATATCATTCCAGAAGATAAGCCAAAAATAACCTCCTTCGAATTTAAACAAGAAGCTTTCTCTTTTTTGAAAGATTTATATTCTGAAAACAAAGAGAATGACCCTTCAGAAGTTGATTCTTTTATATCTCATTCACCCTCCATAGTTTCAGACTCTATAAATTATAATCATCAACTAATGAAAAAAATTGGAAGAAGAGGAAACAATTGAGGCCACATGGTCTCTTGAACCGGATAAAGCCCATAGTCCGGATGGGTTTCCAATCTATTTCTACCATTTCTGCTAGACCCTCATAAAAAAAGACTTGATGAGAATGTTGAATTCTTCAAGAACTAAAGGAAAACTGGGGATGCACAAACTCATCTTTTCTTTCCCTTATTCCAAAAGAAGATAATCCCCCCTCATTTTCTAGATTCAGAGTCCAGACCAATATCCTTGTGTAATTCCTCATATAAGACCCTAATTAAATTCACTGCCAGTAGAATCATAACTCTCCTCCCAACAATCATCTCTGAAAATCAAGGGAACTTATTAAAACATCGTTAAATTCTAGATAATGTCATCCTAGTTCAATAGGTTATAAAATCGAGAAAATTCAGTGGAGATCCTGATCCTGGTATGGTCATTAAGCTGGACATGGTGAACACATTTTATCGTGTTCTCCATTCCTTCCTCTTTGCAATTCTTGAGAAACTTGACTTTGGGGGAGGCTTCATTAAGTGGATCAAAGCCTACACTTGGAGACCTTAAATTTCCCCTCTAGTTAATGGAAAACCCTGGCTCTTCTTCCCTGCTTCCAAAGGCCTCTGTCAGGTATTCCTTCTCTCCCCCCTCTACATTATTGTGGTTGAATCCTTGAGTAGGAACCTGGAAGTGGTCAAGCTTGAAGGAAAGCTAAAAGGATTAAGTATGGCGGGCAATGTCAAGGATGTTAATCATTCACAATTTTCGGTTGACACATTCTTAATGGGAGGTGCCTCCATACATATTTCCATCCGCTTCAAGTGATTATTGGATAAATACCTGGATCTCTTTGGGGGCACCATCAATAAGAAGAAAATTCAGCTATATGGTTGGAATTGCACCTCCCAAAATCTGCAGGAAATTGCTAGAGTGCTAGAATTCTCCTTAATGACTGATTGAAACTATTTCAAATATCTTGGAATACCAATTTCGATTGGATCTTCGAATTTGGATTGCTGAGAGGAAATCCTAATCAAATTCAAGAAGAAAATTCAAGGATTAGGTGCATAGTGGCGCTCTATAATAGGAAGGGTGACCCTAGTCAAATATATCTTCTCCCCCCTTCCAATTTACGTTTGATCTAGTTTGATAGCTCCTAATTATATTCTAACACAAATGAGTGTACTACTATGCAGATTTCTAAGGCAAAAAAAAACATTTAATTCAATGGAGCACAGTTCATTTTCCCAAGGTTAACCGAGGATTGGTGGCTAGAGACCCTCTTTATATGAATCTGGCTATTGGAACAAAAATAGTCTAGAGAATAATTGCTGACACAAAGGAGTGGTGGAAGATGGACCTAATCCAAAATATTTCAAAAGTCATCTTTTTCTTAGAGAGGAATTAGTCTCATGCTATGTTACCAGGAACGGGAAACGGGAAATGAAATGAGAAGCGAAAACGGGCTGAGATCGTAGGTTTCGCTCATTCAAGAAATGAGGAGAGATAAAAAAAAACATAAAATTGTGAAAAACATTAAAAAAACATAAATCAAAGCGTACATCATCAACGTTATCCAAAAACATAAAATTGTGAAAAGCATTAAAAGAAAACATAAAACAAAGCCTACATCATCAACGTTCTCCAATACTGTGGTTTGTAGGCAGTTGCTCATAGGCTTTCATTACTCACATTGGCCATTCTAGAATATTCATAGTGAGAAGAAAAGCTTGTGTTGCTCACATGGGTCATTCTCAAATACTCATGTTTGATCCTCCAAGGACATACAATAGTGAAGAAACTTTGGCACTAAATTCAAACTTGATTTGGCCTTTCCATTTCCACTTGATTTGGACCTAGTGAGAGTGGGATTTTTTTGAAGTCCATATCCCTAGAATTTTTTGGATAAGTACGTGATCTCACATATAATGTATATATACTCTGATGTGACTTGAGTGGATCTCAAATTTGGTATTTGGCAAGCTGCTACTAGTTTGTAGTTTCCCTAGTTGGGTAATAGGATGGTGAAGATTGAATTGATCTCCATTGAAAATAGAGCCAAAAGTAGAGGGTTGTTTAGAACTACCACTACCTATAACTATCTTACTATAGGAAGGAGTGCGCCTCCCTCCATTGGCATTTTCCATAGAAAAAGTGAAAGGATGGAGAACCATAAATGCTACAACTAATGTTTGAAGACAACTTATAGAAAATTACCATTAAACTTTCAAAACTCTATCATTAATCAATTATAATAGTAAATTGAAGTAAATACTAAAATATTCATTAAATTATTTAAGTACTAATTTATAAAAATATATAATGTAACTCTCTACATTTAAATTTATAATTTTATATAATTTTTTTTTTTAAATATTAAATAAAAAGAAACTATATATATAATTGTACACTAAATCCACTTAAAAAAATCCTAAATCCCCCAAAATTATTAATGATAATTTAGACTACACAAAACATGAAATCATCTCTAAAAATTATCCCAAAAAAAAAAACCTTGACATTTTCATGGTTATGTTCAATTTCAAATTGGAATGAGACCAATGATTCAGCTCAATGTCAAATTGGTGGAATGAGACCAACATTACAATCGAACACATTTCTGAGAAAATTGTTAAAAAAACCATTTGTTTCCGAAAAACTAATTTTGTGTATTGAAAAAAAAGAAAACGAACGTACAAAACAGTGTTTTCCGTACCGTTTCGTTTTCTTAACATTTTTTTTCAGGAAACGAATGCTCCCGTTCTGTTTCTGGTAACTAGGGTCTCATGGACAGGTCCAAGATCAAAAATCTGGGATCTATGCAAGGAAGTTTCTCCTCTAATCAGTGATAATTTAAGTTGGCGATCCGGAAATAGAGCCAGAATTAACATCTAGAGTGATAATTTCTCCCTTCAGGCCCACTTAGGAATATAGAAGAACTCTAAGAACTAAGGCAATCGATGCAAGGAAGAGGTTTCAAAAAATTAAAGGATAACTCAGACTGGGATAACCAAGGCTATAGGAAGGGATGGGTAAGGCTCGACCCCCCCCCACAATTTTTAGCACAATGGTGCATTCTTATGCATCATCTAAAAGGAGTGGCCCCAATCTCAGGATTTGAAAGACCGTCGTGTATGGACGAAGAGCCCTTCTCAAAATTATTTAGTATAGGTGGGATATTCACTCCTATTAAGGCGTCTTCCCCACCCCCCAATGAGTAACTTGTGGTCTTAGATTTGGATTAAAGACAACATCCCTAAAATCAACACCTTCTATTGGTCCCTAGTTCATGGAAAATTATTAACCATTGAGAATTTTAGAAAAAAAATATTATGAGGTCGTCCAGGTGCATTCTATGGTGCAAGGACGAGGAAAATATTCCCCATTTCTTTTGGTATTTCCCCTTTTCATTGGAAACTTGGAGAATTGCATTAAGCCTGGTCCACTTCATATACTCAATTCCATGCCCATGGGATCACATTTTTGAAAGTTGGAAAGGTAATACCCCTAGGAAAGAAAAGCCTCATCCATTCCAATTCATTGTTTGGAATCCATCCCAAATTTCCTTTGCTAAGAAATATGGATCTCTAGGAATAAATAGATATTCAAAGAAGAAACCCCCTCACCCCTCAAAGCTACAACCAAATCTCTATCCATGCTCTTGGAAAATATGTCTACTCAAGGCTTCAAATCCAATGAGATTGATAATTTAAACCAACAGGAAACTGAATGGATCAATTTTGGTCTTCTCCCTTCCATTTTAATAAAATCACAACTTCAAATTGAATTCAATAGGGTTCTGTGTATAATATTGACTCAACAAGAATTTAGAAAATGGTGACAAGATCAATCCATATTCTCCTTGTGCTTTGATGGACCATATCGTTGAAAATCAGGGGAGGTTAGAGTGGGAGGGGTATTAATTGGCCTCGATGAAAACATGGTTTCTCAATTTGCAGTTAAAATATGACAACTAATTGGAATTTACCAAATAATCAGTTTTAACTGAAGACACAGTTATGTAACGAAATAGCCCAGGTTAAATTGGATGGCCCGAGAGGGTTGTAACCAAGGATAATTATCATTGATTAATAAATTTTCCAATCCCTTGCTCCGTGGAGGTTTCCGTGACACCCTGTCAAGGTTTTACCACATAAATATTTGTATATTTACCTATGTGTGATTGATTCAGTTTCATTCAGTTTCCATACTTTTCTTTCTTGTTTAAATGTATTATTCATGATTCTAATAAGTGGTATTAGAGCAAGGTTGGTTAAGTGGGTAGTCAAGTTGTTGATGTAGTTGAGCTTTGAGATGCTCCAGTTAAAAGCCGCAAATCGTGAAGTTTGTGAGCCACCACCTGCTCGCAGAGAGAAAAAGGAGTGTTTGATCAGAGATCGATTTCCACGATTCTGAAAAAATAACTATACAACCCATCCCAAGGTTGAAGAGCCACGGTCTCCGCCACTGGAGAAGAGAACCGTTGTTGCTGAGGGCTGGAGAAAAAGACATGGGCTTGAGCCACAATAAGTGAATTGCCAATACGTTGTTGCCAAAGTCGTGAGGAAAATAACCGTTTGTCAAAGAAGTTGAGTCGTTGTCTGCGTGATGTCTAATCACAATCTGTTCACTATTAAAGAACACTGTTAAGTAACCCGCTATCCATTGCTGTCCATTTAGAAGTGAGTACTATCCGTTTGGAAGAGCTTGTCGCCGCCAGAGGAAAAGACATTTTTTTTAATGGAACTGCCACAAGCCAATAGTTGGAGGTGCAATAGCGTACAATTTTTTTTTAAACTTTACAGAGAACATAATTAGTTTTTTTTTTTAATTCTTTGAAAGTTGGAAGAAATGTAAAAGCTCAATTTTTAGAAAAAAAGAATAGAGAAGAAATTGATTCTAAAGTGGAAGGGTAAATCACATAAAATATTTGAATAGGGTTTGAAATATATATATATATATATATATATATATATTAATTCTGGAAATTTAGAACCAGAATGGAAATCAAATTTTGAAAGGAATTTTTAGATTGGAAACAAACTCTATTGTATAAAGAAATTCTGAAGATAGAAAACCCTTGTAATCAAATAAACCCTAGTTGGAAATAAAGAAAAAGAACTAGGAAACCAGAGTAGGAATATTTGTAGGAAGAAATGGCCAAAATGAAGAATGCAAAGTTTGAGGTGGAGAAATTCATCGGGAAGAACAATTTCGCATTGTGGAAACTGAAAGTTAGGGACTTTCTGGTGCAACAGGGGTTGCACAAAGCATTAGAAGGGGTGAAGAAAAAACCTGCAAGCATGATAGATTCAGACTGGGAGGACTTGGATGCCCGAGCCCTTAGTACCATTAGGTTATGCCTGGTAGATGAAGTTATCTTTAATATCATTGAAGAGAGTATAACTGCAGGTTTGTGGGAAAAAATGGAAAATTTGTATATGACAAAATCATTGACAAATAGAATTGATTTGAAAAGAAAATTGTACAGTCTTCGGATGAAGGAGGGTAAAAAAGTTGCAGAACATTTAAATGTTTTTAATACACTTATTTTCCAGTTGTCAGATATGGAAGTTAAAATTCAGAAGAAGACATGGCTATAACCTTGTTGTGTTCTCTGCCCAAATCATGGGACCACTTTGTAACTTCAATCAGTTTGAGCACTTCTGATTCTTTGAAATTTGAATAAGTTGTGGGTGCTCTATTATTTGAAAAAGTTCGAAGGAAATCTAGTATTGAAAAATCTGCACCAGAAGCCATGGTAGCCAAAGGTTGGTCAAAGGAAAGAGGGGAGAAAGCAAGGGGTTCTTCTAGATCAAAGCCAAAGGGCGAAAAAAAGTGTAAAGCCAAGTGCTGGTACTGAAACAAAATTGGACACCTCAAGAAAGACTATTGGAAACGGAAGGAGTCAGAAAACCAGAATAAGAAAGAAAATTAGGTTGATTAAGGTATTATTGATGAAGTTTTAACTGTTGAAGCTCTACTTGTTTGTAATGTCTCTCAAGATACTGAAAATTAGATATTAGACTCTGGTGCTTCTCATCACATGAGTCCACACAGAAGTTGGTTTACTTCATATGAAGCTGTAAATGGTAGTTCTGTGTTTATGGGAAATAATGCATCTTGTCAGACTGTTGGGATGAGAAATGTAAAAATTTAAATGTATGATGATACAGTTAAAATATTATATGATGTTAGGCATGTAACTAAACTAAAGAAAAAATTGATTTCCTTGGGAGCTTTAGATTCGAATGGGTATAAATTTACAGGTTAGAATGGAGTGCTGAACGTCTCAAAATGAGCCCTGGTTGTTATGAAGGCTGAAAAGGTCGGAAATCTATATAGACTCAAAGGAAGCACTCAAGTTAGTGGAGAAACAATTGTATTAGAAAAAACAGAAGAATGTTCTAGTTTATGGCATTAGTGGTTGGGTCACATGAGTAAGAAAGGTCTTCAGGTACTGATGAACCGCAAGTTGCTTCCTGATTTGAAATCCTTGAAGTTGGATTTTTGTAAACATTGTGTGTATGGAAACTAGTGTAAACAAAGGTTAAAAACTGGTAATCATAATAATAAACAAATTTTAGACTACATTCATTCTGATCTGTGGGGACCATCTCCTACTGTGTCTTATGGAGGTACATTATATTTCTTAACATTTATTGATGATTTCTCTCGGAAAGTTTGGGTCTATATGTTGAAAAAGAAAGCTGATGTATTTAATGTTTTTAAACAATTTAAAGCTATGGTGGAAAAGAAAACAGGAAAATCAATTAAATTTTTAAGAACTGACAATGGCGGTGAATTTAATTCTTTAGAATTTAAAAATTTTTGTAAGGATGAAGGGATTGTTAGACATAAAAATTTTGTTTATACTCATCAAAATGGAGTTGCTGAACATATGAATCAAACTCTTACGGAAAGAGCTAGAAGAATGATCAACAATGCTAACCTGCCAAAGGAGTTGTGGGCAGAGGCAATATCTACTGCTTGTTATTTAGTTAATAGATCACCTTCAGTTGCCATAAACTGTAAAATTCCTAAAGAAGTTTTTTCGAGTCAGTATGTGATTATTCGCATTTGAAGATTTTTGGTTGTGATGCCTATGCTCTTATTCCTAGAAATCAATGTTCAAAGTTAGATCCAAAATTGAAATTTTATGTCTTTGTTGGGTATTATTATGCAGTGAAAGGATATAGGTTGTGGGATCCTTCTTCATAGAAGATAGTCATTAGTAGAGATGTAAAATTTGATGAATCTTCTCTTCTAAAATCAGATGTTGGAAAATTTGAACAGGAACAGGTATTGTCAAATCAAAAAATTCAATTGGAGGCTAAAACTTTTCCAAAAAGTCGAAAGGATGCAGAGACTTCTGATGAAAAAGGTGAAGAAGCGAAGGAAACTGGAGAAATTCCAGAACCAATTCAGTAACCAATCACTCTAAGAAGGTCTACAAGGGAAATGAAAACACCCAAAAGGTATGAAGATTCTGCTTCATATTTTGCATTGATTACTGAATATGGGGAACCTTCTTGTTATCAGGAAACAGCGGATGATGCAGATAGCGAGAAATGGAAAAATACTATGGAAGAAGAAGTGGATTCCTTAGCCAAGAATAATACTTGGGATCTTGTAGAAATTCCTGGTGGAAGAAGTGTTGTTGGGTGAAAATGGGTCTTCAAGTTGAAGAGAAAAGTTGATGGAAGTATTGAGAGGTATAAGGCGAGGTTGGTTGCAAAAGGATATTCTCAGGTTGAAGGTATTATTTTTCATGAGAATTTTTCACCAGTCATTAAACTTGTTTTTATTCGTACTGTGTTAGCACTAACTGCATTACTTGACCTTGAGTTAGAACATTTAATGTTAAAACGTCATTTCTCATGGTGATTTGGATGAATAGAGATATATGGATCAGCCATAAAGTTTTGTTCAAGGTTGCAGTAGAAGATTAGTTTGCAAGCTTCATAAATCATTGTACGGTCTGAGGCAGTCACCCAGGAAATGGTATAAGAAGTTTGATTCCTTCATGGTGAGCTAGAATTTTATCAGAAGTGAGTATGATCATTGTGTCTGCTTCAAAAGTTTCAATGGAATATTCATTATCTTGGTGTTGTATGTTGATGATATCCTTATTGCAAGCAAAAGCATGGAAGAAATCAACAGGTTAAAAGCTCAGCTCTCTAGGATGTTTGATATGAAGGATCTTGGAGTGGAAAAACATATCTTGGGCATGGATATACACAGAGACAGGAAGAATGGTAAGCTTTGGTTATCACAACAGAAGTTTGTGGAGAGAGTACTTGAAAAGTTCAGTATGAACAATGTGAAACCTGTTAATGTTCCATTAGCTTCCCATTTTAAGCTATCTTCGGATTTAACTCCTAGAACTAATGAAGAAAAGAAGTATATGTCTCGTGTACCATATGAAAATGTGTTAGGAAACTTAATGTATGCGATGGTATCTACAAGACCTGACATTTCACATGCAGTTGGAGTTGTCAACAGGTTCATGGCAAATCCAGGGGAAGAAAATTGGCGAGCAGTGAAATGGGTGCTTCGGTATTTGAGAGGCACAAGTGTCCATTGCATTAGCTTTGATGGCTGTGAAGGTTCAGTCTGTGGATATGTGGAAGCTGATTATGTAGGTGATTTGGAAAAAAGGAGGTCTACTACAGGTTATGTTTTTACTCTTGCAGGTGGAGCAATTAGCTGGATGTCAAAGCTTCAAGAGATAGTTGCTTTTTCCCCTACTAAAGCGGAGTATATAGCTGCTTCAGATGCTTGTAAAGAGGAAATTTGGTTAAAAGGTCCACTTGATGAGATTGGAAGGACATGGGAGAAAGTAAATGTGTTCTATGACAGTCAAAGTGCTATTAATTTTGCTACAAATATAGCCTATCACAACAATACCAAGCACATCGATGTAAGGTATCACTTTGTGATACATGTAATCGAAGGCGGCAAAGTAGTTGTCAAGAAGGTCCGCACACAGGAAAATCATGCATACATATTCATGAAGTCAGTTACAGTAGAGACGCTGAGATGGTGCCTCACTTATCTTGGCTTGCAAAAGAGATGATGAATGGGCATGGGCAAGGGATTAGGAAAATTGTTGTCAAGGTGGAGTTTGTTAAAATACGACAACTAATTGGAATTTACTGAACAGTCACTTTTAACTGAAGAGGCAGTTATGTGACAAAATAGCCCAGGTTAAATTGGATGGCCGGAGAGGCTTGTAACCAAGGAGAATTATCATTGATTAATAAAGTTTCCAATCCCTTGCCCCGTGGAGGTTTCCTTGACACCCTGTCAAGGTTTTACCACGTAAATCTTTGTGTATTTACCTATGTGTGATTGATTTAGTTTCATTTAGTTTCCATAATTTTCTTTCTTGTTTGAATGTATTATTCTTGATTCTAATATTTGCATGGGGACTATGAACTTCCACCAATAACCAAGCCAAATAGTGGGCTCTATTGAAAGGTTTGGATATTTCCAAGGAGTGAAACGAGAAAAAATAAATGTATTTAAGGATTTGATGCTAGTTATCTGGTAGTTCACCAAGGCTAAGAGAACTGTTAGTAGCAAGTCGAAGAAATCAAGTCAAATAATTCTCTATTTAACATCATGTTTCGAAGAAGTGAATTTATTTCATGTTTTTAGACATCTAAATTTAGAGGCATATGAGCTAACCAAAAAGGGGTGCCATGATGAGTCGACGTGAAATAGAACACAATTAAAGGAGAGCTTTCTTACTAATTCCTTAACATGCCAAGTCCAAAAAAAAAAAAAAAATCATTCTAAGGGAGCGACCCCCCCACACCCTCCTATATCCACAAGAAAATCAATTAATGGTAGTGAATAAAAGACAATAAATGGTCGATTGCCAGTACCAACTCTCTTCCATTCCTAGCCAACCCTCGCTCGCTTTCAGCCTGAGAATTTTAACTGGAAATCCAAGTGTCCCTCGATGGCATACACGTGGCCACCTCCTCTGGCTACAATCCTAAATGTTAGTCATGTCTATTTAATGGGAATGTGGCTTGGATCATTACATATTCAGCGGGTCGAGGTGTCCAGTTCAATATGCTAGGGAATTAAGTTAATTCCCCTATCCTCAGGTGTCTCTTCGAGGTAGAGCTTTTGTGTTGGAGATTCATCGATGAATAAATGGGTCTTATCACTATAGGTTGGCTTGTGCCAGAGCTTGGGAATTTTATGTATAACAAAACCTCTTGTCTCTCGGCTCATTTAATGGGATATGGTTGTTGCCCTCTGTGGCTTGGATTGTCATCCTTTCAAGTGTTATTTTGCTACATCTTGCTAAATTTTGAGTTCCCTGCCAGTATGGCCAATAATTCAGACCCTCAGGAAAACATTGAGGTTGCAGTTGTGATTAACAGGTTGTTAGATGCCTCTCAGTCCTTGCTTGTTTCAATTCATAGGTTGGAAGATATGGTAGAATGAAAAATATGCTCCTTTAAACTCCTACTGGAGGTAAAATTTCTCTCTCATCACGCTAAAATGGAAGACTCTTTGGATGTTATGAAGGAGAGAATTCATCTTCTCACTGAACAAGTGGTTGCATTGGAGGTCTCTTTGGAAATTGTAGTTGGAGTGTCACTTGGTGGCAATGGACCCGGGGCTCCTATTGGTCACAAAATATTACGTCATCCCAAAGGGCTCGATGAGGGTGGGTGCAACATAGGGTGACTCTAGTTGGTTTATGGATTTTTTGAATATACAATATGTTACAGTCAATTTTCTTTCTAAAGTATGCTATTTTGTAAATGTAAACTACTGCTTGGGTCATTTTGCAAAATATATACTAGTTGTATTTTTTCTCTAATCTAGTTGGCTAGTTGGTAAGAGTTTTGGGCCCTCTCCTAGATTTTATTAATATAAATATCTATATATGTTTCTTTTAAAAAAATGCTAAATTAATTGTGGTTAATAGGTGAATCAAATCTTATAGTCATGTTTTTGTAGGAACTAATAATTTGATATGTATATACATTTACAATTTTACTCCTACATAAATAATGGCAAGAAGTAACTCCTCGTAAGTATATTTATTTGCATCTTATTCCTATCATTTATTTTGTACAAAGAATTGCTTAATTTATGGTGGAAAGTTGTTGATGGTAAATATGTTATTTACCTAAGTATGAACTATTTTTAAAGATTTTAATTTTGGATGGTTTTCTTGTCAAGCTTAAGGATAAAAATCACTACACAAATATTTAAAAAACATGCATAAGTATCCAAACAATATCCATAAATTATGGGATAAAATATGTGAGACAATTATCTACATGGCAATATATTGTGCAAATGTTGTAATATGACCTTCAAGTTATGGTCCAATTAAATATTTGAAATTTTTTTTTTTAATAATATTGAAAAAATATTTAATTTTCAATGTTAAACTAATAGTGGTCAATGGGAGTCCTACATTGGCAGGGACTAATAAAGCCAATTTTTTCTATGTGAAAAAATGTGGCCATGTCATTATATATGGAATTGGGATTTGAGCAAATATCCATTGTAGATGTAACCAATTGTGTAAACTCTAAATCAAACATAATTTTTTTAGAGCATTGTTTAATAGTTTAAATAGTTATGAAAACCAATAAAAAAGTGTGTTTGGAAAGATGAACTATGTGTAGTCAACTATAGCATATCAAATATATTGCAAACTTGTTTACTGCATTAAACAACATTGAGTACCTTTGAGCTTCTCAATAATTGCATAAAGTTAACATATATTTTAACCGGTTATGCCTTTGAAACTTTTGAAGAACTCAGGGATCAAATTCTTTGGACTTTTGTGCATGCTACGTTGATCCTTCCGATCCATTATTGTTTGGAATAAAGTTAAGTTTATGGTGGAAGTATGGGTACAATTTTGTTAAGAATGTTGCATAAATGTTTGGGGCGATATTTTAGATATTTTGATTACCTTTATTGATTTTTTCTAATTTTGAATGGATCTATATCCTTGGAACGATACCAAGAAGATTAGCATGGCCCTTGCATAAGGATGAAACACACAAATCTAAAAATGGATCTATATCCTTGAAAAAATTATCGAAGTTTCTAATCCAAATTCTTAAATCGTCGAATTCAAACCATCATAAAATTTTGCCCCAAAAAATCCATTATTGTTTGTTCAAAGCTGTTACAGATATAAGAAAAACCGAAATGTACCATCTGCTCAGACTGCTATGTTTTATGTTTACCATATTCATATTCCCATTTACTTCGAATAGGGGGGACTTTTCATAGCAGCTTTAATTACCAAATTGACGATTACGTCGCATTTTTCATTGGAAGAGCACAAAATATCATCCTCTGGTGAATGGTCAAATTGAAATTGTTGTGGAAGGTAAAGATGTTGAGCTTAAACCGTCCCCTAAGGGTTTGCGATGAGTGGGGAGGCCAATATATTTACAAGAGTCCACTGTTATAAACAAGTAGTCGGATTTTTCCTCGCTTCTGAGTCCCTGCCTCTCTTATCAGAATGGTTATCCCATCCCCTGGCTGAAAAATCTTGGTGGTGGAAGCATCTACGTTGGGACTGGGGTTCTGGCTATAAAAGGATAAAACAATGATCTAACACGTCAAAATATAAGGTGTCATGCAAGTCCAAAAATTGGATTAGATAGTGATATGCCATGTCAAAGTACAATGTTAGACAACAATCCTTGTGCAATGATGGCACTGAAAATTACTAATTGCATATATTTACACTTGAGTATGCATTGATCCAAAATTGATCATTGTATAATTTGTCATCTATTTTGGTACTTTTTGAGAGGAAAAATTGGAGGAATTGGCTTGTAGGCTCCCATTTTAGTAGGAGGTATTTACTTGGAAATTTGGGGTCTAGAACCTTCCAAGGCCATTTTGAGGCATCAAATGGTAGTTTTTTCAGGTAAAAACTTTTTAAGCTTAGCTTAAATCGCCTTGAAAATGTTCTATACATTGAGACATTTTTGATGGTGTGAAAATCACATCAATTGTGGCTTGTATCGGGTCAAAACTTTGCAATCATAACTTGCATCCCCTTGACAATGTTCTATACACTGAGACCTTTTTGATGGCATGAAAATCACCTCAATTGAGGCTTGTATATAGAAGTTATGTATCTCACTAGTTTAACTACCTTATCAAGAGGTTACCACATAGTTATCAGGTCAATCCCCATTACTAACAAATATGAGACTAGCCATTTGTGGAATTTCAAGAATATTCTAAAAGGTTCAAAGCCTAATACCAATAATAAGGGTTAAGGTATGAAAAAACCTAAAATTAGAGAACTTTTGAGGTCCAAAATGAGCCTCCTAAGAAAAATGTACAACCAAAATATACTTTATAAGAACCAATAGGATTCAAGATGATGATGTCAACCATGGGGGACGATTCACCATTTTTGGGGTAAAAAGGTAAAAAAAATTAAAAGATAATAAAATAATAAAACTACTTTTTTCAACTTATCTCCCTAAGGTTTTATTCAAATTTCGAGAAACAGTACTCGTTGGATGAAAAATTTAATTTTTCATCCAAGGAGTACCTATGTTGCATACTTTTTATGGACCCTGCTACACGAAAAACGAGAAAAATATGCAAAAATATGATTGCAATCACATTTTTCATGTATTTCTCATTTTTCGTGTAGCGAGGTCCATCAGAAGTATGAAAAATGGGTACTCCTTGGATGATGAATCAAATTAACATGGGTACTCCTTGGATGAAGAATTAAATTCTGCATTCAACGAGTGTTCCCACTCAAAATTTGAGTAAATCCCTATTATTTAATAATTTCCTTAGGCTGCCCATTTTAGGCCTCAAAATTCTCTTAATGGGCCTAGATGAGTATCGTGAAATGTTAAATACTGGGCTACTAAGAAGAGAATAAGATTATATCATTTTAGCATTATACTTACACCATAGTTGACTAGAGTGTACAAGATTGGGATTTGAGAGCGTAATGGAGGATGGTGATGATTTGTAGTAATATTTAGGCAATAGTGTCATAGGAAACTCCATAGCGTTTTCCCATTTCTTTGTATTTATATTAGAACCAAAGAAAATATATCAAAGTATAGGCTTGATCTTCAAGCTAGGTATTAGGGGATTTTTGAGGTAAAAGATGAGCTTGGAAATGAAAAGTGTACTGATAAAATTAACTTTAAAATAAACAATAGGATTCAAAATGATGATGTCATCCCTATGAGTAAATATCTAGGGAAAAGAAAAAAGCTACATTTTTAATCATATTGACAACATATCTTCTTATAAGTTTACTCAAATTTTAACTGTGGACACTCATGAAATCTGAGATCTAAGAAAATAAACTTACATAATAATTTTTTTCAAAATATTACAATATTTGTTAAGATAAATTGTTCTAATTGAATATCCACAACAATTTACGAATCTTGTATGTTGAATGAACCAATATTTATCACTAACCACTCACCATTCCACTTAACCTCTCTCCAAACATGCTTTTGCATTGCACATGACTGCCCTAAAAATTTCCATTAAACTATTACACTATAATTCCATTATTCAAAAAATTGTATTATTATTATTATAATACCACCACTACAAATGAATATCTCATATTTACATAGTCACTCAAGGTTCATGCAAATAAATTTCATTGATATTATATATTTAATGGAATATATATTTAAAAACATAATTTGGATTATATTGTATTGAGGTTTCATGCAAATAAAGTGCATTGCCTCATTATGGAAAATATTATATATGTAAAAACATAATTTGCATTAAAATGCTTTTATTTAATTTTATTTAAATGTAATTTTTTAATAAAAAAATAAATAAATTTTTTAAAAGGGTGTAAATGGGTACAGTGTAAAATAAGTGGAGTAATGTAATATGTATTATGTATATTTAACATAATATTTGTTTATGAATTTACATTTTTTTACTTTAAAGTTTTAATAAGTTAAAGCTTAGGTTTTGTTTTGTTGTTAGTTATTTTTTGATATATAAATTAGTGTAATGTTAAGGGAAACGTAGAAGCATCAACATGTCGCAGTTTTTATGGGAATGTCGCAGTTGAGATTTTATTAATAGGTAATCATTTTTAGATGCGATAGATGAGATAGAGATTGAATTTACTAGTTTGAGGTTATTTGGCTTTGCACTCCAATTTAGAGAATAGAATCATTCTTCACTCATATGTAGGAGTTTACATTTCCTAGATATTTCCTACTAGAATATAGAGGAAATGATGTCAGGTATTTTAGAGGAAATGATGTCAGGTACCAACCATAAGATATGTGAGTGGACAAACTATGAATGCAAAAATGGCATCAAGTAAGGTTGAACATAAATTTAATCAAAGATTGCCCAATATCAACTCTATACAATACATCATTGTGCAACTTCTGCGAATGTTTGGATACCATCCCAAATTTCCCCTCTCATCATTATCATTCACAACCTCCCCTCTCTCATCATCATCCTACCAACATCCATCACCCCTACTCCCCTAATATTAGACATATATACATGTATTGCTCACTAGAATTGCTTATGATTTCACACCATTTTCTCAGGGCTTTGTTTGATGTCTAAGGAGAAGCTCTTGTAACTATATGGAGTATGGTGGAACTATATGTAATCTGAAGTTTCAAGAAAGAAAATGGGGTCCATCCTTTCTTTGGGATAGGCTACTAATGTCACATATCCATCACCTTTTGTGTCACATTGAAGGACGAGGGACACTTTTTTCATATTTTCTGTTAATATTGGCCCATTGGTGTTACTTAAATTTCATTTTCCATTTTTACTTAATTTTGCAGGAATAATAATCCCCTTATCTACTAAATAATTCCTCAAGTATCGGGCCATTGGCCCTCACATGAATAAACACATAAGTCTCCTTTCAAATAGTCTAGTAGGCCTTTATTGAAGATGATTCCAATGCATACATTAAAAAATCATAGAACACCTAGGTTTTCAAGACCTTTTCAAATATCTAGTTAGGCCTATTCAAAATATTTCCTTGATCGGTCGATGGAAACATTAAAAAAATGCACATTTCAAACAACATTTTCTCACCTTCAATAGGCCATTTGGAGAACATGAATAAACATATTTTAAAATTCCTAATAGATCATTGAGATCATTTCAAAGAATATCTTTGGAAATGCCATAATTAATTATTGGGTTTATTTGAATGATAAACTTCCACATATTTTAAAAGGCCCTAATGAACTATCACCTCTTTGAAAGATCACCTTCAAACACCTTTTTAGATGCCTCAATGAGCTATCAATCCTCTCCAAAATTTCACCATCCAACAACTTTTAGAAGGTCATGATGGGCTTCTTTCCTCTTTAAAAGAGTCACCTTCTAACATCTTTCATAACAACCCATCGAGCTATCAGGCCTATCCAAAAAATCACCTTTGAACATATTTCAAGAGCCTTCGATGAGCTATTAGTCATTTTCAAAATATCAACACCATCCTTTAAAGAAACAAACAATTGGATTTCATTAGGATAAAAATAAACATGGATCATCAACCATACTCTAAACTACCTTCAAATTTCTCCAAATAGGTCATGAGGATAAAATCAAATATATAAATTCAAACACTATAGACTATTAAACACTTATACAGTTAACATTATGGTAAGGAATATGAAACATGACTAAAAGTTTAAAAGACATTTGGAAGATGAATCTAAGAGTCAAGAGCATTGAATTTATATGTGTATTATATCAATTAAATTTAATTCATACTTTTCATTCATTTATGTTCATTCCAATAGTAGTATCATAACATTGATTGCTCTTGAAAAGTACATGATATTGCTTCCATGATCTACTTCCACTCCCCCTTAGGAAGTTATTCAATCCATATCTATACAGAGCATCTCCCAATGCTTTCTTATGAATTCCCCTCTAGTCTACTCCAAGGATATAAAATGACTCCTCCAACTCTCTTGACTATCATAAAAATTGACATCACAGGGTAAAAGAAGAAGAAAATACATTCAATATTGGCATCATAGGGTTTGGAAACTACTACCAATTTCTGACGAAACGATGTTGTAGAAACTTCACGCAATGCTTGCCCATTCTAGGACAGACTACACAATCTCTGTGAGATTGGGTGTTCTTCATGATTTTTTAAAGGAAATCCATGTATCATACTGTTATGCCCATCTATCATTTTGGTGGAGGTTGTGCTAAAATCATTACTGAAACAACGCTAAAAGGTGAAGGTTTCCAACTAGAGTTCAACAACCAAGTGTTGTAATCATTTTCTTAATATATTCTCATGTGAGGGCTATCAAATGGCTGAGTTTTCATGTGCAGGACATGAAAAAAAACTCTTTCTAGGGAGGAGTTCAATTGCTTGACGAAGCTATTGCAGTCACTTATTGTGGAAAAATTGTTCACCTTGAAAGATTGCATATAACACATCAAAGTGGTACAATTGGAGTGTGGAGTTAATGACGTACATTAAAAATGGAAATATTGGAGCAAATGATTCAATGTAGCCAGAGCAAGAGTCGGAATCATGAGATTTATTTGGTTTGTGGTCTATGTTAAACCATTATTTAGTAGAAGATTCATAATTTCTATTAGACAATAGTTTATGACCATTTTTAAATCACAATATGCAGGCACTTGTAGTTAGTAGAAGACATCAATTTCCAACTAAATTAGGAAATTATTTTATAACCGATGAGATTTATAGTTGAGTTATAGAGTTTGCGATCATCTTCAAATCGCCTTTTGCGAGCACTTCCAATCAACAAAAGACATCAAGCTCTAGCCAGATTTGTTAATGCTTCAAGAATCATTGAGCCATAAAGTCAGGTTCCAAAGTTTGTGTACATCCTTAAGACACCATTTAGTAGAAGACTCATGTTCTCCTAGCCATTTGGTTAGTGGTCATCCCAAACCCACTATATTTAGAGGTCACATTTAAATAGCATTGGTAGTTTTCCTCATCTCTCTGCTTGAACTCACAAGAACACCTTCAAATTACTGTGGAATGTTAGATGCTTAATCTGTTAGGGTTATGGTGAGGAATATGAATTGTCAACAGGAGACCAAGAGAAATTTTGGAAGATGAATTCAAGGGTCAAGGGCATTGTATATATATGTGTATCTTATTACTATAATTTTGTTCCAAACTTATCTTTCATTGGTGTGCATTCCAATATAATAGATCATTAGAAACTTTGAAATATGGGCATTGACCACTTTTGAAAGAACTGCTTGAGTGGCTATCAAGCGCTTTCAAAGGATGGCCATAAACCAATTTTGAAAGCATGAATAATATGCAATCAAGAAAATTTCAAAGTTATTCCCAAACTTTGAAAGGGAAAAAGTAAATGCTATTAACCTCCATTTGAAGGTAATACTTGAAAATCCAACAGACGTAGGATTTCAACCCATTTAAAAAAATAAAATAAAAAAATCCAACCAACCACTTCGAATGGACCCTTTTAATTAATACATAAAAGGTCATTCTAACCACCATTCAAAGTTAACACTTAAAATGCACAAAAGGATTGGACCCAAAACTAGTCACACATGTTAACTTCCATTATACATAGAATAATTGATCTAAATTAGGCCCATGCCATCCAAGTTAAAATTCATAACACTAGCATAGATCTATATTAAATCTATATCTATAACGCACTAAGAGGGATCAAATACCTTGAGGTACAGACCTATTCAAGACTGAAAAAACTTGAAGAAAGGTTTACACCTTGAAATATTTTTTCCTCTCAACACATTATAGATCCAAAGATAAGATGGATCTACGCTTGTTGTATTTTTTGAAACAATTTAGAAAATTAAAAATGAGTTTTGATAATATATCTCATTATATCATTCCTTTGATAATATGTGTTCATCATAGTTCATTTCATTGTCATTCATTCTATTCACTTTCAATTTTAGTGGGAATTTTATTTTGATATTATATTCATATTCTAATCACATTCATTTTATTTTCATTTTATTCTCTTATATTTGTTAGGAATTACAATTCTCGTATCTTTATATGCATTTTTTTTCATGTTGTTTCCTCTTAATGCATAATGCATTTCACTGTCATCTTCAACATATTAATATTAATACCTTAACTTAATAATCAATTGAGTAGACACACATTTTTCATTTGGAAGTGTGTTATCATTGAAATCAATGCACTAAATCATTTCACAATATAGTACTAGAAATTAATTAATCAAATTATTTTTCTTGAGCTTTCTGGGAGATGATCAATTGTGTAAAATTTTTGAAACTTCAAAAATTTTGAGTGGACACTCCACCTGTCATCAGGGAAAATTATGTTAAAAACCTAGTCCTCAAGGATTGGGTGCATAAATTGTAAATATGTAAATAAAAGGAAATATAAATAGTTAGGACAAGAACATACTTAGGAAGATGAAACCAAGGGTCACTCTTGTATGTTATATAAGTCTATTTTCATCAATGCAATGAAAAAATAATTTAGGAGTTATTCCTAGAGCTAACATGGTATCAGAGCCAACTTCAGGTTTTTCTGCCCTCTCCTTGTATCTCATTGACAATTTCTCGCCCAAGTTGTGGGCATGCCTGCATGTCTTTTGCCACTCTTGAGTTTTCCTTAATGAACAAATTTAGGAATCTTTGTGCATCTGCTTCCCATAGTAGTAACATTGGCCATTACTCTATAACGTCTCCTGTCACATTGATTATTGAATGGAGTATGGTATCACTCCCTTTGTGATTCCCTCTAGTCACATCCTCGAACTCTAATGCTCCTATTAACTCACCTCTCACTAGTAAATCCTAAGAGATTTGTTCGTCGGAGAGGTTGTGGTACATGACATGGCCTAGAAGAGTGGGATGGATTAGAAGACACATCATTCACCTCTTCATCTCCAATCTATACAATGTGGACCATATGTGGTGCAAGGGAATTTCTTAGGTTCAACATTCCTTAAAAGGTCTTGCCGCATTTAATAAAGGAAGTGGGTTCCTTAATTTAATTTAAGTCAAAATTAATGTAATTTAACGACAAGAATTTGATTTTATAGTAGAAATTTATTTAGGAATTGAGGAATTTTTCCCTCATTGACACGTAATATATTATTTGAGGAGAATTGTTGAAGAGTTAGATGATTTCTAGGAAATTTGAGTTATTTGGAATGTAATGAATCTTCCTTCAAAGATGTGAAGGATGTTTTTTAAGGGGTCTAAAGAGATATTAGGAGATATTTTAGGATATAAAACCAATTAAGGTATTAGAACCATTTGTATAAATGGATTGTAAGCCTACAAACATATTAAGGTGGCTACGATAGAGAAAATCCCGTAAACTAAGTGTAATCAGGCCAGATTTGTACATACCTTGTGCTAATAGGAATTGTATGGAAATTATCATCTATTATTATTTTTCTGAAATCTGTGGTTGAATTGATACGTTTATGTTCTGTAGATGATGAGTCTATAAATTTTGTGACTGTGAGTGGAGATGTATGCAATACATAACAAGAGTGTGAAAAGTAGATATGAATGAGTGAAATTGATGAAAGGATTCATCATGGCATCTTATTTAATGATCAATGCCCACAAAGTTATTTATGTTATCCATGATAAACATCAACTTTCGACATTTGACCAAGATAAAGAAGAATTATCAAATTATCATTGTAGAGAGTCGAGGAATAACATGTGTGCTTGCAGGATCCAAATATAACCACAATAGACCTTCAAGTTCTAGTCTAAGAAATATCCCAGGTTAATAAGTATTCGAGATGAAACATATTTGGGCCTCACTAAAGTATGCATACTGTAAATAAGATGGATTGAGTATATACCATATAGAAGTATATGAGGCAGATGGTGGTGTATCAGGCCGTGGCACCACTGTGTAATATCCCAAATGGGATATTTTAACTAAAATTGCAGAAAACAAATTAACTCCACATTATGCCGTAAAATCAACATTTACTTAACAAAAGATTTCCATGTAAAAATAAAACATATAGAGAACTGCAATCCATTACACATTGAACATGAAGAATCTCAACATTTTATAATAAATGGGAAGCTATGGTTACATTCATATCTAACCCAAAATAGCTGAGATGGAAAAATAGCCACCAATATGGGTTGTTGCATTGCGCTAGCCTAAAAAACTGGACTGTTGCACTCTCCCTTCGGCAACAACTGTCACTGAACCCACGGAAATATAATAAAGCACAAGTTGAAGATCCGAATGATACTCACACCAATCCTTGAAGCTCTACAAAACTTCTGAATGAAGTATCCTCAAGAGAGTTAGGTTTTCTTCCAACACTCACAAATCACCCAAGGCTTTCCGTCCTGGGGCTACCAATGGAGTAGAGAACCAAGTTCTCAAACCTCTCACACAAGAAAATGATCTAATCCAAGATATCTCCAAATGACCTTTACTTCTCCTTTTATAGATATGATGGATAGATATCCAATCCTCCAAAAGCATCTTATTTTATTATTATTTTGGAAGACACTCCATTGACTCTATCAAAGTGAATTTAATTTAATTATATTTCACTTAAGTCACTTTTGGCCCCTTTTCCTCTAAATATTAATTTTCCTTTAATTAAATGACTAATTAAAGTCATTTTTAATTAAGAAAAATAGTATATCGCCTATGGTACTATCTCTAGCCACTATAAGTCACTTCTCAGCATCCCGTCCCAAAGATCTCCTCAATCCGGTTCCAACAAGATATTACACTAAGGTGTTATATCATGCATTCCTCCCGGAATGCCACCTTGAGCGTAATTAATTGAGTTAAGCCCAAAAATAACTCAGTTTTTCGAAAGTTTTCGGAATGCGGCAGAATGAAAGGTAAACCGTGCGGATGATGGAACATATCAAGCGAATGCCATCGATCCTCATAGAAAATCCTCAAAAATCCTCCAAAAATCCCTTGGGCCTGCTGATGATACCAACCTGTATTTGTGACTTGTCTACTCCCAACTTTGGAATTCCATTCTAACCCTTTCATAGGTGATACCAAAAAAAGAATATTACAAACCTTTCGCCCCAAGATTGCTTACCCTCAAGCAATCTAAATATGTGGGCCACCCTATTGCTTACCCTTAAGAAATCCAAATATGTGGGCCACCCTGTTGGCTCGATGCAACTGAGACCCAATGCCCGGATCCCATACAAACCCCTGAGTGCTGCTATGCACCTATGTTAAGCCACTTGGAATAGACCCCTCAATGTTGGGATCCCAAACCAATCTCTCACTATGCCTGTCATCAAACGATTCTCCCAGATCCCAACGCCACCATGGCCAATCATTGCTCAAGTCCTATGGCTCGGACTGCATACTGCCTCGGGCTATAGCTACTTCCCCATGAAGCGAGGTCTGCCAGCGAGCATCAATTCTCCATGGATCCTGATGTGATGTACCTCTAACTATATAAGCTACCCCACCAACTGCGTACCAACTCATCACCTCTTTCCAGTCCAACTCTCGGTTTAGGCCAAGGTCAATCCTCATCTGTGGATGTCGAGCTAGTGCTACTAAAATCTGATGGACTATCAGTCCACAATCCATGGCCCAATGGAACATGTAACATATTTCTCGTCCAAGTGCTCCTTTCGAAATGTACCGAAACTAAGAATGATTCTCTATTAATAGAATACCATCTCATCACCTCTCTCCAATCCAACTCCGGACTCGATCTGATGCTAACCCTACTCTCCTCAAGTCGGGTTGTAATGCTAAAGAACTGTCGGCCTGTTCCCCATTGCCAACGAGAATCTGTAGCATATGTCATGTCTAAGGGCCCCTGCTCCACTATGCTCCCTAGGAAGAAGATTGTACCATCAAGAGGGTACCAACTCATGATCTCCCACCAATCTAACCTAGAAGAAGGATTCAATGTAGTGACATATACATATGGAACATGTTTGGAGTTATTTCACCAACCCATACTTAACTCACGTTGCTCTGTCCCGTCTACCAACGAGATCTGCCTGTAGAGGAAGCCCTCTCTCTATATAAAAGGCCAAAGTGGGTGAGATATGCTGCAAGCCCCATCTATGTACTCTTGGAGAGTGCTACTCCATGAAATAATTTCTGCTCTATTGACTGCACATGCATCTATCTGCACCTCATCTATGTATCGGCCCGACGATGGATGCTCCACCATCTCCAATAGCTCATCCCTCTCTTGATCAGGAATGCCATTCTCCTTATGTATACTAGCCTACCGCAGAACTATCCCATCAACCTTCAACATCTCATGAGGATAATTATCTGCAACTATTGCCTCCTTGCTAGATGCCCATACATTTGGCTGCTCCTCACCCATGGATGACCCTAAGGGTAGCCGTACATCCATCACAGACTCAATGTGAGCCTCCATCTGGTTTTCCCCCAAATGACTATCATGCATGATGTGCATAGCCTCCTCCGCTGCTGACTCATGCTCCATCATATGCTGCTTCGGCTGAATCGTCACAAGTGAGTCATCACCCAGAGTATCTCTCGTAAAGTCCCCTGACTGCTCACCCTACACACTGGTATACAGCTCTAGCCTATTGTCATCAACTCCGCATGACTGCTTTCGCTCCCGAGAATCATCCTCATATGATCCCATGGACTCATCTGACGAAGATTCTGCATCCTGGCTTACAAAAGGAATGTCCTTATATTCTACCTCTACCATATCATCTGCATCACTTAAGCATGATTGATCAGGCCCCCAAGGTTCTTTGCAAATGAAGCAAAGTCCCTTCCTCCACAGCTCATATTTGCTGCCCGATCCACCAAACTGGTGCAAATCCTCCCTGGTCAATTGTCTCTTGAATAGCCCAATATTCTACTCAACCAACCCTTGGGCTAGCTCATAAGCAACAAGTGAGACCAACTGCTCTCTCCTCCAAATTCTCAACACCCTAGTCTGCAACTCTCAGAAAATGGCCTCACAGTTTCTCATACATGACGACAGAATGGATTGCATATGTGTTATGACTGTGTCGGCATGATGCCTCCTAATGTTGAAAAAGCATTGGAACATCTGCAGAATCAAGCCATCACATTCAAGAACAAACATGATGCAATATGTTTTGAATGTGGCCATACCTCCTAAAACCTCAAGCTTCTTCCCAAAGGTAGAGCCTTCAATGTTTTCCAAATCCTGAAAGGTCCCTACCATCAGTCTGAAAACTCTCCTCATAATGCCATCATTGTAAGGGGCTGTAGGGGCAGTTAGTCTCATGATGTTTTTGAGACAAGCTGCAACTGGAAGTGTGACTCCTCCACAAGTTTCCTTCAAGAACTTGGGTTGCATGAGAGCAAGCATACATGGTGTTAAGGCTCAAATTAATTTTCTCCCATTTGAATTCTTTACTTTGGAAAGGAATTCATCAAGTTCCTCAAGTTTGGAAATAATTCCCCATGTGATCTTCATGTGTTTCAAATATGTCCCAAGCGTTAGGATTTTGTTCCCTATTTCTGGTTCTTTTTGTAGGTCCCTGGATTGCCCCTTTTGAAGAATGGCATAAACCCCCTTTGAGAAATGACTATTGTTCTGCTTTGGTTCTTGGTCCATAGAAACATTGTGGTTCAAGGCTTCAACGATGGTGTTGCCATGTGGGTTTAGGAGGTATTTTAAGAACTCCATGTTTATGGAAACAATACAAAGTTATGATAACAATGAAAGGTACCACAAAAACACCCTACATACATCAATACATTTCCCAACCATCAATCAGAAATGAAATTAATGCCAACAACAATGATGCGTTATTGACATGTTGTTACATTGCTCATTTCAATACCCTACCCCAATAGATAAATCTAGCTCCGGCAAATAATATAGGCTCTAGAAAATAAATTGGGCTCTAGTAAAATCATGTTTGCACAACAAGATGAATTCATCCTAGCAAAGCAAGATAAAAAATGTTACCCCAGATGCAAGGAAACGATCTCTCCTCAGCTCTGCGTTGACTCTGGAAATTCTACAACAGTTGGAAATGTTGTTGGTAGTTGACTTCAGATTTCCGGTTGGGCTACTTCTACTGCTCAGGAAATTCTAGGAATTTGGGAAGGTGATCCTTGTCCAAAACCCAGAAAAACCCAGAAATGGTTTCCTTGAATTCCAACCTTCAAAATCTAACCCTTTTTCTCCTAGCTCCTATAGTTGTTGGCTGAGTAGGGATTGCATAAATGATCTGATATATTACTCAGAAAATTCCGAGATTTTAACCATGGTCTCTACTCACAAAACCCAGAAAAACCCAGAACTGGTTTTCTCTAATTCCAACTTTCAAAATTTTCCCTTTTTGCCTAGCTCCTATACTGTGTAGGGGCTGCGTAAATGGGATGATCTACTGCTAAGAAAATGCTAGGATTTTAACCACGTACTCTACTAAAAAAACCCATAAAAATATTGGGAAAATTCTAGTTGAATAATTTTGGCCTTCCAATATAAATTTGGCCCAACAAAATGATCTCCAACAACAATTCTGCACTAGCTGCTGCAATGGATTGGCCAAAATAGGTACATCCGGTGCTCAGAAAATTCTCAAAAATTACACTTGGACTCCTCAATCCAATCCAACCAAAACCTAGAAATGGTTTGGCCAAATCACGATCCTCTTAAATTGACCCCAATAAGCCCTACGCTCTCCAAGTAGCTATTGAATACATTGTCTACAAAATGATCAACGAAATACTCAACAACCCTCCAAATGTGAAACAAATAATCCCTCTTGCACTTCGTCCCTCAAAAAACAAGGCTCAAATGGTTGAGACCTTCCTTTGCAACTAGGCTCAACTCTCCTCCTCTGTGCTGGGCTAGAGACTGCCACGCTACTCGAGAAATAGAATATCAATCTAGCTCTTGGAGGCTCGCCTATAACTAAAAATCTAATGAACCTTGCAACCAAGAAAAAAAACAAGAACCCAATTGCGTCCTCCAAAAATACACACTCCAAACTGAGGCAACCAAATGCAGAAGCTGAAGATAAACAACTCGAGCAACTAAGATCATAATCAATGGTGCAATAATGCATGTAAAAGTAATAAATCTTCGATCTTATTATGAAGTTGATGTGCAGTAAAACCCTTGAACTTGGATTTTTTGGTAATTTGGAAAGTAAACCCTCTGGCTGGCAAGATCACAAGCTCTGATACTACTGTAATATCTCAAATGAGATATTTTAACTAAAATTGCAGAAAATAACTTAACTCCACATTATGTCGTAAAATCAACATTTACTTAACAGAAGGTTGCCATGTAAAAATAAAACATATAGAGCACTGCAATCCATTACACATTGATCAGGAATAATCACATCGTTTTATTGTAAATGGTAAACTGTGGTTACATTCATATCTAACCCAAAATAGCTGAGATGGAAAACTAGCCACCAATATGAATTGTTGCATTGCGTTGGCCTCCAAAACTAAACTGTTGCACTCTCCCTTCAACAACAAATATCATTGAACTCATTGAAAGATAATGAAACACAAGTTGAAGATCTGAATGATCCTCCCACCATTCCCTAAAGCTCTGCGAAACTTCTGAATGAAGTCTCCCCAAGAGAGTTGGGTTTTCGTCCAACACTCACAAATCACCCAAGGGTTTCCGTCTTGGGGCTACCAATGGAGTAGAGAACCAAGTTCTCAAACCTCTCACAAAAAAATGATCTAATCCAAGATATCTCAAAATGACCTTCGATTCTCCTTTTATAGATTTATGGATAGATCTCCAATCCTCTAAAAGCATATTATTTTATTCTTATTCTATAAGATACTCCATTGACTCTATCAAAGTGACTTGAATGTAATTATATTTTACTTAAGTCACTTTTGGCCCCTTTTCTTCTAAATATTATTTTTCCTTTAATTAAATGACTAGTTAAAGTCATTTTTAATTAAGGAAAATAATATATCACCCATGGTACTATCTCTGGCCACTATAAGTCACTACTCAACATCCCATCCTGAATATCTCCTAATTCTGGTTCCAACGAGCTATTACACTAAGGTTTTATATCATGTATTCCTCTCGGAATGCCACCTTGAGCGTAATTAATTGAGTTAAGCCCAAAAATAACTCAGTTTTATGAAAGTTGTCAGAATGTGTCTGAATGAAAGGTAAACTGTGTGGATGATGGGATATATCAAGCGAATGCCATCGGTCCTCATAGAAACTCCTCAAATATTCTCCAAAAAGCCCTTGGGCTCGCTGATGACACCAACTTGTATCTGTGACCTGTCTGCTCCTAACTCTGGAAGTCCATCCTAACCCTATCATAGGTGATACCAAAAAAAGGAATATTACACACCGATTGTTTGATTGAGTGAGAAGTAAAGCGAAGGGCATATATCTGAATCCTTGGATTAGAAACTCCACATAATTTTTGAGACATGGACCCCACAAAATGAGGTGTCTGATATGGATTGGAACAATGAATATGATCCTCAAAAAAAATATGTACGTCAAAGATGAGCGAAACCACAAATGAGCGAATGACAATTTGTTTAAACACATCTGATGTAGGACTCACATTTTAGACATCATAAGGTAATCTAGGCCTAGGAAAATTTGGCTCTCAAAATATTTTGGTGCTTGTAACCTTTTGGATCCTAGATCATCGGATCCTTGATCCACCTTCGCCCTCGAACTACATCCATTATTTAAGAATATATGGGACATGATGAAGAATAGTACCTCGAGATCAATCCAGACTCCAGATGAATAAATCAAAGACTTGGCATGAATATTGAGGAGGGAGGAATTTAGAAACCATGCACCAAAATTTATCCGACCAAAGACATTCAGATTGAATCATTATGAGTAGAAACTATCTAGATCAAGGATCTTTGGAGCCATTTAAGCATAAGAGGTGTCTCCGTCTCCGGGTCTATAGTTGATCAAGAGATTAAGGACCATACAAATCCCATATATAAAAAGAAATTGGGGTTTAATTACTTTTTTCTAACAACATGGATATGCCAACACACCAAGGCATATAAACCTTAGCTCCTTTTGATTAGGAACTCGAACAAAATATTGGTGATATGGACATAATGGAGTTAATTTCCTAAGAGCTAAGGATAGGGAAACTTGAAGTTTGCATTGTGATTTACGTGTAAACAGAAAATACACATAATGTCAAGAGTTAAGAGCTTATTATAGCCGAGTGCAGACCTAAAGTGCGATCCATAGTCATGATTGTTATAAAGGTATGGGATTTGGCAGATGAACTGGATTAATTGAGTTATGCCACTACGATTAATAGGGCATATTGATGTAGTCAAAATCAAATTTTAGTATCAAAGAAGTGTTAAACTACTCATTTAATTGCTACAGAGAGTTTTTGAAGCCAATGGTAGCACAAGAAGAAGATTAGTGCATGAGATCAAAGTTGGAAAGGAAAAAAATTAAAGGATATACGAGGTAATATATTTATTTTTTTAATAATAAATCCAAGCATGTCTTGGATGATGATAAGTAGGAGTGCTTTTTTGCGAAAATGGAGGTTGATAGAGAGACAAAACACATGGGATCTAGTACAAAGGAGAAGGAAATTCCAACCAAGGATTAAAGCTATGTAGAATTGTTAATAGTAGTTTGGAGAAGGCTTGGAGAAGAATGATATTAGAAGAGTCTTGTAGTAGCGTGGAGAAAAGAACTCATAAAATTTCTTGAAGTGTATATTTGATGGGATTTGACAAGTAAGAATGGTATTTATAATTTTTAGTTGACAGTTGGGAAAAATATTTATATTTGCAGGTAGTATTAGTAGGAAGAGAAGTAAAATTTGTGGTAACCCTTGCAGTAGTGATTGCAAATAAGAGAGAAGAACAACTTCAAAACAAGGTTAGGTTGAAGTTGTTGAGATAAATCCACTATTGCAAATGTGGATAGAGTTGTCCAAAAAAGAGGACATGTGAAGATATTGAGAATGAGTAGAGTGCATAAGCTTATAGGTGCAGAAGAAGCTCAAAACGTTATAGAGAAAAGAAAAAATGTTACCAAAAAGTCAAGTTTAGAGGAGAGAATCTTGGTAAGGTACTTGTAGCAGGGTGAAACAAAGTTTCTATTGCAGAGGTTTAGTGCAACTCATAAGTGGACAAGGAAAGTTCATAGAGGAGGAGTGAATATGACCACTGATGATCATGAAAAGAGTTCAAGTGAAAGGAATAACAAAATGGAGGAGAATTCCAAAGCATATGGCATAAATATGAAGCTGATTATTTAAGAGGAATTTGACAGAGAAATTGTTGAGATGAAGGAACAACTCACTATAATGATAATGCTACTATAAGAAAGTGAAAAATACCGGAGATATGGATGGAGAATGAAGATGAAGGTTAAATGGCCTATTAAGAAATTATTTACAATAAATTTGAGGAAGAAGATGAGGTACATGATGGGTACTTGGTTGAAGGAAGAGGAACTCATAGCAACTGAGTATGAGGAAGATGAATTTCACTATTGTGAACCAGAACAAGAATCATCATTCCTTGGGGATGATGATGATGTGAGAGTTCATGAAAATATTATGGATTTCTTAAAAGGTTCATATTAACATGAAGATATGACAATAGAGAAATCAAAGGAGGTTAGGTACCCTTATGTTTTTAAAACTAGTGTTTTGTCTGTAATTGAAAGTTTTGTAGGTCTTGAATATAATGGACAATTTTGAGACATTGTCATAAGAATATAGGAAGAACAAAATTAGAATTCTTTTACAAGAGAGAAAAAAACAAAATTGTCTTATAAAGGGAGTCAGGGTGGATATCATACATGGTTTACAAATGAAGTTATGGGAAAAAAGTTGCAAGAACATTTTATTGCAATAAACAAAGTCAAAATGGCTTATGAAGAGAACCGTGAAGAGGAAGAAGATGATAAAGAACAACATTCTGATACAATGGTCATAAAACTTGATGAGGAGATCAAATTGTTGGAGAGGTTGTTGACATAACTCAAAAATGAAAATTTATTTCATTTAAAGAAAAAGGATGATGACAGAAACAAGAGGATTCTAGCATGTGGAATGAGGGATGACAACCTTGTAAATGTAGAATTTAATACATAATTAAGATTGTTCGACGAATGGCTAGTAAATCCAAGGATTGAGGAGGATTGCACAAATATTTCAGGTAGAAAGAATGAAGAGGAAGAAAACATGAAATGTCACTAGTGGGATATAAAAGAGGAATTAGAGGTTCAAAGAGAGAGAAATGCACATGTAGGGACAATAGATTACATTTTATAGAAAATAATTAAAAAACGAAAATAATCGTTCTTATGACTGACGGTGATTTTTGGGGATTTAATATTTTCTATAATAAATTTATTTCATGGTAAAAATGAGAGTCTAGAAGAAAAATTTAATCTTTCATAAATCATCCATGGAGGAGGCAACAAAGTTCCTCAAACATATTTGAAGAGATGTACGATTATGAAGAATGGAAGTTGAGAGCTTACGAGAACAGTGAAATGGAAAGTGAGGCCATAAAATTCTTAAATTTTGAATTTCAACTACAATTTAACAATGCTAATACAATGTGTCAACCAAGGGATAAGTTGGACATTCAAATTGATGAGTTATGTATGTTTATGAAGAAATTGCCTAAGAAGAGGTAAAGAGGTATATTGAAGCAATGAGAACATGCAACAACAAAAGTTAGACGACTGCAAGAGAATAGATAAACATGTAAAGTGGAGCATTGTAAAGTCTGAGTATGGAAACCTGGAAGATTGAGGACACCAAAATCACATTGGTATCTACAAGAGTTAAAGAGGACATAGTTAATGAGGAAATTCAACATCGAAATGAAGGTTGTTGAAAAAAATTACGATAGTAAAGCAAGTGGACAACAGCAAAACAAAGTTTGGGATTCACAGGGAGGAGAAATTGTAGTAGATGCACCTAGAATTGAAAAATGTTAGACAACAAGATGAAAGGTACAACCAACAAAACTAGTCAGAAGACTCATGATTAGGGGGCGATGAATTTTTACCTTGGGAGCCTGATGCATGATTTTTTTTAAGGTCAACAAGACCTAGGAGATCTTGCCGCATTTTACTAAAGGGAGTGGGTTCACTTAGTTTAATTTACGTCAAAATTAATGTAAATTTAAATATATGAATTTGATTTCCTAGTCTAAATAGAAATTTATTTATGAAATGAGGAATTATTCCCTTATTGACTTGTAGTATATTATTTGAGGAGAATTGTTAAAGCATTAGATGATTTCTAGGAAATATGAGTTATTTGGAATGTAACGAATTTTCCTTCAAATATACGAAGGATGATTCATAGGAGGTCTAAAGATATCTTAGGAGATAGTTTATGATCTAAACCAATTATGGTATTAGACCCATTTGTATAAATAAATTGCAAGCCTACAAGCATAGCAAGGTGGTCAGGGTAGAGAAAATCCCATAAGCTGAGTGTAATAAGGACAAAGTTGTACATATATTATGCTAATAGGATTTGTGTGGAAATTATCCTCCATTATTATGTGTTAGATATAAATGGTTGAATTGATATGTTTATGCCTTGTACACGATGAGTAATTAAATTTTACGATTGTGAGTGCAGATGTATGTAGGACAAAATATACATAAGAAAAATAGATCTAAATGAGTGAAATTGATGAAAGAATTCATCGTGGCAGATTAGATAATGATTAACACCCAAAAATTTATTTATGTTTCCCATGATAAATGTGAGAGTTTCACATTTGACAGAGTCAAATAAGAACGATAAAATTATCATTTAGAGAGTTGAGGAATAGCCAAAGTGGTTGCAGGATCCAAATAAACCACAATATACCTTAAAGTTTTCGTCTAGGAAATATTTAGGGTTAAGAAGTATCTAGGACCAAACATATGTGGTCCTCACCAAAGTATGCATATTGTAAATAAGCTGGATTGAGTGGATACCAGATAGAAGTAGATGAGTTATATGGTGGTTTGCATTTGGTCATTTGGCACATTCGGTTGTTCGATTGAGTGAGAAGTGAAGTGAAGGGTGGATATTCAGATCCCCATATTAGAAAATCAACACAATTTTTGAGAGGTGGACCCCATAGAAGGAGGCATGTGATCTGGATTGGAGAAGTGCATATAGGCATCACCAAAAGTGTTTGCATGATCCAACACCTGGATGAGTGGATGACAATTTGTTTAAATGCATCTGGTGTAAATATAGCTCTCGAAAGGTTTGGCACTTTTAACCTTCTAGATCTTGGATCACTAGATCCTTGGTCCATCTTCGACCTCAAACCACATCCTTTATTGAAGCATATCCAAGCCATGAAAAATTATAGTACCCTCAAGTTAATTTGGACCCCGGATGAACGGATTAAATACTTGGCATGAAAATCAAGTACGAGGACTTTGGAAATCGTGCATCAAAATTTATTCATCCAAAGAGATTCAAGTTGAATTGTTGCAAGTAGAAACTATATGGATCAAGAATATCCATAATTATAGAAGCATAAGAGGTATCAATGTCTTTGGGTCTATAGTTGATCAAGATTTTAAGGACCATTTGGATCCCAAATATAAAAATAAATTTGGGTTTAATCACTTTTTTTCTTATAACATGGAAAAACAAAAAATGAGGTAGATAAACCTTAGTTCCTTTTAATTAAACACTCAATCATAATGTTAGTGATTTCACTGAGAGATTATCCAAATCCTAGTATGGAGGAGATGTGTAAGTGTAATGTAAGAATGTGGCTACAATAACATTTTTTATCAATCTTTAAATATGTTAAAATTATAATATTCTTAATATAATATTTTATAATCTACAAATGTTTTACAATAAACATACATAACATTTATGATAATATATTATTTATAACCATAGGTTAGGGTGGCTTTAAGTTTGACTTAAAGCACCTACATGACCATAATAATATATTTCTTAATATATTATTTTATAATTTATACCTATGCTTAATATAATTTAATATACATAACTTTTTTAATATGATTTATATTTATTAGTTAGAGTTAAAGCACCTTAATATAATATTTTCTAATTTAATACTATCTTATCGTTAATCTCATCTAATATATAAAACATATATTATAATATATATTTTATACCTATAAATTAGGGATAAAACACTATAAATTAGGTTTAAAACATCAACATGGGCTAGAGGTAGAAGCAATCCACATAGTGAAGCTTGAAAGGATACATAGAATGGACAAAGTTTGCAAGTCGTCTGAAGGAAAGGATTGCACAAACAAAATTTTATTAATGCATATAATGTGGCCCTTAGGGCTGCCACATGGTGGCCCCTATCTAGTCCACATGGCAGCCTATAGTTAGCCACCCAATATCCAATCAAAAGGCACCAAATAAAAAAAAACTAGATAGTTCCATTTGGCACAATTTCATTCGCCGAAGACAATCTATTGAACAAGTCAACTTGCCACATGTCCATGCCCAGTTAGTTGTACGGACTGTTGATTGGGTTGTCTTGAAATTTTTTTTTTTAATTTGCATGTTTGACAAAGTGGAAAGAATGTGCTTCTAGGAGCATACGGTGTCGGTTTTCGCGAAACGAGTTGCATCAGATTCAGAAAGACGAGATCTACGCGGTCGTTCAATCTCCACACCATTCCGAAAAATTTCATTTTTGAGCATACTTTTGAGCACCTGATCACTCCTCCCCACTGGAAGTTTTTGGACCCCAAAATATCTTTCATTACTAAACATGTGGATGAGGGTACAACCCCCTCACCCTTCTAGTCTCTATCCACTGGAATTTGCCTGAATTCAAGAATTTTAGCTTTTCATGAAAAAAGAACTTTTTCTTTGATTATGGAGACCCTGTCTTGCTGTTGGAGATACCATCTTACTGCAATTTACCATAATTTGCAGAACAACAAACTGTCCTTGAAGAAACAAACTTGTTCCCACCTTGGTCGTCAATCGAAGGAAACCTGAATAACTTGAAAACTTTCTCACCTCGAACATTTTCGACATGGTGATTTTTATCTTGTCTTGCCTGTACTTGCGTCGAATTCTGACCAAGTGTTTTCGTCTCCTTTTAGAATTCTTCTCTCAATCCTTGGGAAAATTTGGAATAGGGTTTAGGGTTTATTTTATGACATATTTGTGGAATGGTTTTTAAATTTAGTTTGTATGTGTGTTGTTTCACTTTACCCAATAGATCAACTTCAGTATTGCATCATAAGTAATGGCTATTTTTTTTTTTTAACCACGCATCTAGACTCATAATCATATTTTGAATCAATGATGGCTATTTTTGCATTCAAAATAATAACAATTAATTATGTAGTGTTACCAATATATAAATAATGCTACCAATATGTGAATACAAATTAAAGTTAAACATTTTTATATTTTTATATGCTTGTATAATTTACTTAGTTATGCACTGTAACCTGCAAAAAAAAAATGTCATTCCACATTTTTTTTCAATCCCAATCTATTCCAGTCCTGCCCCATCTACAAAAAGAGAAGAATTAGAGCAAACTGACTTGTTCATGTTTTCCTCCTTGGTTACAATCCTGACTTCATTATTATGTTGGTAAAATAAACCAAGTGATTCCTCAACCTTCTTGAATAACCAGAGCTATCAAAATATATTATAGATACGAAACCCAAGCTTAAAGTCACATTAGGAATAGTAGAAAAATTCCCATTGCCCACAACCTGCAAAACATACACAAAAAATAACTCTATAAATTTATAGACGAGGAAATTTCTGGTCATGAGTAAGCCATGTAGCAGAGGTTTTGGACTTGTGTAGAATGAAATTTTATGCTCACCTTACAAAAGAAACACATCATGTAACACATGTTCTTTAGTTATCTCATAGTATACCGAGATTTCGGGGGGTGGAGTGGTGGATGAGTTCACAATGGTTAATATTGCAAATCCTTTCCCTTTGGTAATTAATGGTCATTTTCAGTTGAGAGGTATTTCAATGTTCATTTTGGGTTTTGAAATGTTGTGTTTTGCCATTGAATTTTATTTGCATCAAACTTATTTCTTTTATTCCTTTTTCAATCAAAGAAAGGATTGCTAACACATGGTTAATAATCCATGTATGTTGAATTGGTTATTGACAAGTTGTAGACATATAAGCACTTCATATAAAGATACACATATCTTGCAAAAGAGAAAATTCTAGTGTTGTTAATTGGTCATTTGTTTGTTGTTCTAGACTCTTAAGAATAATTTGGACTATAATTAATGGTGAAAATGCATTCCCGCATCCTCATTATTGTGGTAGTGCTCATTAGAAAGGAGAAATACAATGAATGGTTAAACGAAACAAGTAGGTTTTTTCTATTGGTTTAATTTGGTTTGAAGGCCAAAACCCTTTAAATTTGCTTCAAGGTCTTCATCCACTAAATTGAAAGTGTCCAAAAAATACTTGGGACTCCAAATTTTTGTCTACATGTCGCTATTCTGATATGGATTTTCTTATATATTCTCCAAAAAACACCTAAAATAAATACATACTTACAAAGCACAGATTTAAAATAAAAGAGACTATTCTTCATCACTTGGTCCAGGAACAAGATTGACTACATTTTCATCTTTTTTATGCCTTGGCTGCAAAGGAATAGAAACCAAATCCATTTTTTCCTCCTCAGTTGTTGTCGTCTGTTGCTCTAGAACCGTGCTCTATTGCACCTCAATCTCTACAATCAATTCCTTATTCACACTAGATATTGTTGCATCATATGAAGGTGTCAATTTATCAAGCTTGAGCTTTACAAGATCATATTCAACCTACAATCGGTCCATTTCAATCTACAACATACCAATTTTCTAGTTTAAAAGGGCATATTGATCTTGTTCTCCTACCTTCCCCATTTCCCCCATTTCCCCTTGCCTGGATAATGAGGTCAAGATATATTCCATAGTTGTCATCATGTAATCTAGTTGAAGGTTAAATTCGTCTTTATTTGCACTAGATGGATGCTCCATTCGAAACCAACACATTGAAACTCCCTTCCTTCTAGAATTATGAATATCCAAGCTCAATTTCCTGGAGAAACGACGATGCAAAACCTCTCCTTATAACTATGCATGTATGTACCCACTAGACTATCACCTCTCTCACCATCTTCATTTGGACAATCAACCTTGTACCTTTTTTGAGTTAGGAGTTCAACCACATAATTAATGTATCTGCAACTTACAACATACTCTATTAAATTTGGATACCACCAGTGTGTTTGTTGTGTCTCAGATATGCAAATACCATCTCTTTTCATCCATCCAAATTTAATAGAGTGAATCGACTTCCACTTATCCATTACCAAGAATATGATGTGTGACATGCCTAAGACTGTGCACAATCCCAACATTCAATAGTGAATATTAGCACAAAACTATAGTGGGATATATTATAGGAACAACAATCCAAAGTGGGATATGACAATAGGCCACAGAAAGACATCCTAGCCATTTTTTATTTAATTTTCTTTAAAAAAATTATCACCCCTTAAGTCTGAATTGAATTTAGGCTTTTCATGGTAAATATTTGATTTCAATATTTATTTCATCTTGAACCACCATCCCTTGTTCGAGGGAGAGACCATGATTTCATAATGAATCTGCCTTTGATTTAGTTGTCCTTTAATGTGGAAAAAATCAACAACCTCAAGCTTAGCTATTTGAAAACTTATTCTATGTAGAATTGAACATTGAATGGACAAAGGATCCTCTTTAATCTGGCACAATTGTTGGATAACTATCATTGAGTCTCCAAACACCATTAATTTCCAATTTTTTCTTGATATTTCCAATCTAATCCTTGCAACAGTGCTAAAAATTAATCTTGGTTATTAGTTGAATTCCATAAACCCCATGCATATTGAATCTTCATTTCTTCATCAGGACAAAAAATAACCCTTCCTGCTCCCTCCCCCCCACAAACATGATTCATTTTTAATTATTTATGGAAAGGTATTTATGAAGGAGATGAGGACAATGCGGTTTCCATGTCCACATCAGACAAAGAGATAGCCATTTGGGAGAAGAAGGACAAAAAATCATATGCCTTGATTGATACTTTTGTAAGTGAAGAGGTAAGTCGTCATATAGTTTCAATGAAAAATTCTTATATTGCATTGAATAAGTTGAAATGTGTATATGACTCACACTCAAAATTGGAAATTGTTCAGTTAATGGTCAAAATATTCAATCTTGAGTTGAAAGACGATGGCCACTTGGCCTTAGCCATAGAGATTTGAGCCATCATACATGATGTAGATGCCATTGGAGTTAATATGGACATTCCTCTCATATCCTTTGTCAATTCTCTCTATCCTACATTATAAATATATCATTATATTGAATCCCTGCAAGCCATTGTGCAACTCAAGGTTAGTACTTTTGACACCCTAGTGGAAAATTCTGCAGAGTGATAGAAATATTTTGAGAAGAGGAAGAAAACATCTAAGTCCCCTTAATAATTAATGTGCCTTACTTAGATTGGAAAGAATCAGTGACATGACTCTCCTAAAAGAAGAAGCAACAAAAGAGTATGTGGAAGGAAGAATCATAAAAGTGGGGGTAAACACCGTTAAGAATAAAGATCTGATCTTCACTGCATTTTTTGCGACAAACATGGACATAATACATTTACATGTAGAATCCCCTGGGAGAGAATTAAACAATACCAAAAATAAGATAAAGGTAAAACACCAACAACAAAAGTTAAAGAACCTAAATATGCTCATTACTTTGTTGCTCATTGAAACATTAGAGTAATTGGATATTTGTTTTATACTTCACCTTATTCTTGGAGAGATGCATGGTTTCTTTATATAGGTGTAAACTACCATATGGACTTTCAAAAATACTTCTTTGAAGCCTCAATGACAATATATACGAAGTAGTGTACTTTGCAGATAAATCAAGTCTCAAGCCCTCAAGACTTGGCACCATAGAATTAAATTGCTCGCATTTCCTAATTTTCTTCTACATGATGTACTCTACCTTCCATACTTATGGAGAAATTTGGTGTCCCTTGTTCACATTCACTAGTAAGGCCACTCTATTCATATGGTTGATGGAAAATTAGATATAAGGAAAGCATTTGACAACACAATTGACATGGCTAAAGTAGAGGAGGAATGATTGTTGATGTTGCAAGGGAGATTTTCTCGTGCAAAAAACTTTGCATGCCTTTCTTAGTATAATGAAGGTACATTTCCATCTGTTCTTTTATGACATGCAAGGTTTGGACATATTAACTATCATAGTCTTCATTTTTTTTAAATAATGGCATTTTTAGTTTTACAACTATTCCAAGGAACTGAAAAAATGTGAATGTTTAAGCTCTAATGATGGAGGGAGGGAGTTGTTTTATGGTTTTTCTCAACAATCGCAGTATATTCATCTTTAGCTGGTGGGTGAGCCTAGATCACTAAGATTCAGTGTGGGGCTGGGGTTTTTTCCCTTTTTTTGGAGTGACAACCTTTTTTTTTTTTACGTGCCCCATTATTTGTGTGACAGGTCCAGGTTTTGTTTACTAAAATTCATCTAGGGTAATTTTTTTATGGTCTATGCACTTCTTGGGGCTCTGTGGAAGGCTCTACAAGAAGTTTGCATAGCTGGAAGGCGATGAGTGGATAAGGGATGGATGACATGGATTTCATCTACTATGACACGGTGAGCCCCAACAGGGGTTCCATTTTTGTTTTTTCTAGTGAAGATGTTTCTTTTGGGGTTTTTTTCACTCCATCTAAAGGTTTTACTGTTGGGGGTTCAAATCTAGATGATGGGGTTTCATGGAACCCAACCTGGTGGGTTTTGGGAGATCCTCCATATTTTTCCATCTATCTGGGGTTCTCTCCAATGGTTCCTCAAATAAAAAAATTATCCGCTACGATAGATTACATGAATATGGTTTCAGTGGGAGGTTTTTCTTCTCTGGTCTAACCTATTTCTATCAAGGTTATTTTTTTAATTTTTCGAGTTTGTTCTCAGGGGGTTTGACCAAAGTATGTATTCCTCTTCCACCCTTAAGTGGAGGTGTTTCCACTTTCCTGGTTTCTCAGTTGGTGGGTGGATTCCCACATGTTTCAAAGCATTTACCTATGGTGCCAAAAAATGTTGTGGATAAATTTGTAAAAGCATGCTCTAGCCCGCAAAGTTTCAGTAAATGAGGCGACTGTTTAGTCAATTTAATGTCTTAAATTGCTATCGTAAATTATTGACCGGAGTTAGTAATCTTATGAAGTGCAGGTGCACTATATATGCTAGAAGCGTTTTCTTACTTAATTCATTGTGTTGGCTTTGTATGTTGTTTTTAGTATTTTGTGTTTATCTAGAATGTCTAAATGAAATTGAGAGAATAAGAACTGATTTGTGAAATGAAATCTAAATTTAACTATCAAATATTATGATGATAATTCTATTTTATCTTATCTAAAAATGAACAATTGACTTCAAGGAAACTAGAAACAAGAAGAAAATTCAATCTTTTTGTATGTTTTGGAGTTTTTATGTAAATGAAATTAAAAGCAAGAAATCACTAGAAAGTAATCACACCTAAAGAAATATTTTAATGATTGTAAAATAAAACTAAGAAGGAAGAAAAGGAAATGTTTAATGTTTATCTAAGAAAGAAATTTAATCTATGAATCACTCTTAAAGAAAGTATTCTAATGACTGAAAGATAAAACTTGCAAGAAGAGAGAAAAGGAAATTTTTATCTAAAAATTAAAATTAATCTATGATAAACTTATATTGCATCAAAATAAATCAATCTAAGTGATAAATATTGGGCTATATCAAATCAACCTATACTGGAAACTATGATGAATTATCTTAAAAATAGCTATCTAAATCACTTCTAAATCTATTCAATCCAATAACAAAACATCTATCTAAATTAATTCTACATCTATTTAATCAAATAAAAAAACATCTATTTAAAACATCTCTAATCCTATTCAATTACAAAGAAAACATCAATTGAAATTATTTATAAATCTAGCAAAGCATATATCTAAACTATCTCTGAATCTATTCAATTACAAAGCAAAACATCTATCTAAATTATGTCTATAAAGCAAAGTACCTATCTGAATTAACTCTAAGCCTATTTAATTATGAAGCAAAATCATCTATTCTAATCATAACAAAATTCTGCAAATAACAAAAAAACAATATCAAATTTGAGCATTTGTACTATGGAAATTTGAAGATTATTTGCAATGAGAAAGAAAACATAGGATATGTCTACTGTACGAAAATGGAATTCATGTTTAATATACAAAATGTAAACAGAGTATATGCCTACTTTGAAAAAAGGACATAAATGTCTAATCTACGAAATGCAAATGTAAATAGAGTTATGCTATCAATTACAATAAGAAAAACAAGGTACACAAAGCATCTATCTATGCAGAAAACACAACAAAAAGCATAAGAAATTAAACTACGAAATGACAAAAAACTAAACTATTAAACCTCTTTTCTGCAGGGGCCCTCCAAAACATAATGGTTTTGAATTTATTCACAACTAACTGCGCATCGATGATTCCATAAACGCTTTCTCCTTTGATTGATAAAAATAGAGTTTTAATGTATAACCATCTTACAATAAAATCATGCTTGTTTTTGGTTTACACAACCTTGTATTTATAACACAGTTGAATTAAATGTTTGAGTTTATCACGCATTTAAAGACTAATCAAACTAGGCATAAAACTCTAAAAAGAAATGTGATCTTTATTGCTTTCATGATTTTCTATGTGGAGAGAAAATCGTGAAGCTTAATATTCTCGCTCGCTTGTTTCGGTTCTTTACTTTGACTGACCATTTGACCGCAATCCTAGGTGCTTTCCTTCTCGATTCTAGACAGGTAGATAGGATAGATTTCATGATTGGATCATTTCCCAATTTCCCATTTACTTCTCTCCTTCATTCATTCTTCGAAACCTGTTAAACCATGGTGGTGGCTATAGAAACCAAGATTAGCTGCAGAATTGCACGAATTCTGTAGCTAAATACAATTTTTATTAAAATAATAAGAAGCATTTAAAATATGAAAAATAGATCATTTAGGTACCTTACCATACTTGTGTAAATAAATACTGATTGAGCTTATGGAGTTTGATAAAAATGAGGAAAAGGTAGTGAAATGAATGTCAAAATTGAGATAGTCTCAAGGCTCAACATACCTTCACTGAGAGGCCATTGCATGTCCTCATGCAAATAAAAAATTGTGAGTCTTCATATTATCACTGCATCTACTCTGACACTTCTTCCATGACATATAACTTCATCTTATTTCCCTTCTTTGAGGTCACCGCTACCCTTGGCTTCCTCATTATAATTGTATACTTCAAGTTTATGACCTGTTGGCTCAAATATCTATTCTTCTTTTTCAACTTCTTGTTATTCTTTAACCATAATCCCAAATGTAGGAGAGTGTTATCATTGATGGTCTTCTCAGTTTGATTATGCATCTTCAGAGCTTCATGTTCTTGTTTGATATGTCTATTTAGTGTTCCTAGTTCAAAAATTTCTTGTTTCAGAGTATTTACTAGAGGTTCTTGTGGACTAGAAGGTTGTTCTTCAAAATTTGAAGTCTTTCTTGTTTTCTTCTTTCTAAAGACTCAATGTAATCATAAATTTCTTGTTGAACTAGATCAATTTCTGGATTTCTTCGGTTTGGATCTTGTGTGGGAGAAGTAATAGTAGGTGATGGTACCTTAGGATCTTCTTCTAAATCAACAAGTTATTTTACTTCTGGAGGTGGCTTTTTGGCTGCTTTGATAAGTCTGGAACTTCTTCTTACTGGTTGCAGAGGGTTTGATCTTTTGACTTCTCTGTGTTTATGACTTTTTATTTTTCTTTCATGTTGCCTTCTTTCTTTTTATCAATTTGTTTCTTGAATTTTCCAAAAAACTTCACAATGAGAATCTCATCTTCTGACTGTCCTTGAGATGGTTGTTTATCTTCAACAAGGCTTTCAACTTTTCTTTTTCTTCCTCTTTTTCCTTATTATCACTAGGTTGTTTCTATTCTTTTTCTTGAAAATGATTTCAGATTAAGAAATTTTCCCAAGTATCTCATATTATTTTTAAATGAAATTCAATAAGAATTTTTATCAAACCATGATGATACATTATATTATCTATGAATTGAATCCTCTTTTGAACAGTTCCTGCCATCTTCCTTAAGATATTCAGTAAAAAGTATGGAATATTTATCTCCTTATCTTCAAGAAAATTCATTAATAACCTAGCATGATAAAAAAACATACATCCAAACCTTCCTTCACAGGTAACGAATTTTTGAATTATCAACTACATATTTCTCCATTTTCCCTAAGAGTTGTGCTAGGAATTCCCTTTTTGAAAATTCTAGTGTCCATACATGGGTTATTTAAGAAGGTTTTCCATTCTTCTCCATTGTTTCCTATGTTTTTAAACCATATTTCTCTTGTCTTTGGCAGTCTAGTAGCCTCTGCCATGAAGGATTATGTGACTGCAAACTTGATGTCACCAATTTCAACTTGTACTCTGTCAAAGGCCCTAGAAAAATATTTAGTGACTTATTTATGAAACCCGTCGAATTTCTCTACGAAGTTAAGCCATTGCGCTTTCTGGAACATTTCCTTTATTTACGGGTATCCTTTCATGAACTTCTTTCCTACAGGCTCTGTTCTCACAATCATACCCATAGTTTTCCGAGAGTTTCACCTTCAATACTACCTCTTTTGACTGGGTGAATTGAGGTTTTCGATATCAATATGGAAAAGTGGATGAGTTATGTTGTGGAATGGTAGAGATGTGCAGGTAAACAAATAAATAAGCGGGATTTTTGGGTTATTAAAAGCATGAGTGGGGTTTCAGAATCAGAAATGATCGTTTAGATCATTAATCAATGAAATCAGATTTTATCATTAGGGATATCATGATGAGGTTTTAGTGGCGAATCATGAGATAATATATTGATTTGGCATAATCCATCTTTTTAATGATGTCATTTGAGCTGGTGGTATATGAACATCTAATTCATATATATCAATTTTTGCAACCTTATTATTTAAATAAAAAAATTTATTTTCATACCTTGGATATAGTTAACCTTAATTGTTTCTTCTTTTTCTTGGTTCTTCAGGTATTCTCCAGTACATTCTTCAATATGATCTTCAGTATAGTCTTCAATTGCTTATGTCAAAGGGTCATGTTGTATGTGAGCTGCAGAAATGTATAAGAGCTGCAGAATTTTATGAGAGCTGCAGAAATTCAACAATTTTGTAGATATACTTTATTTTCTAAAAAAGAAATGGAAATGCAAAGAATTTGGGATTTTAGAATTGGAATGAAGAAAATGTAAGATGTTAGAACAAAATCTTATTTTCACCTTATAATTTCTGTATAAGAATGTCAATCAATGATTTGTTTTCATACTTATACAAATTATTATTATTATTTATTTATTTATTTTTGATACACACACACACACACACACATATATATATATATATATATATATTATTTCATTTTTTTTTAATAATAAAATAAAAAGAATACTTCTAATTTGGGGAAGAAGAAAGATTATTCTTAACCAACTTCATAGATGCATTATCTTGAAATATCTTGACAAACTCCTCTTTTGTCAATGGCTTATGATAAACCTTTAGTCGATGTCCATTTACAAGGAGAGGAACCTTTTCTTCATCAATAGTTCTAATCCTGACTGCCCCATTATCAAATACTCTCTCTATCTCATAAGGCCGAAGCCAATGAGTTTGAAATTTCCCTTGGAAATCTTTGAACTTTGAGTCAAAAGGAAGTGCCCAATATCCTACTTGGAATTTTCTCTCTTTAATGTAATTTCATGTCGTCTGGATCTATGTTGCTGAAATAGGATGGTCTTTTGAACTGGATCTTGTCTTATTTCATCAAGCTCATTAAGTTGTTCCATTCTATGCCTTTGTGCTTCTGACAATTCAAGTTCTAACTTAACTGTTGTTTTGAAGGTTTTTATTTGGAACTCTATTAGAAACAAGACTTGCTTCCCATAAAGAAGTTCATAGGGAGTATGCCCTATTTTGTTTCTCCATGGAGTATGGTAGGCCCATAAAGCTTTAGGAAGATTTTATGCCCAATCCCTCTTATGAAAATGTACAGTCTTTTTGAGAATTCCTTCAATCACTTTATTAGTAGACTCCACTTATCCATTTTCCTATGGATGGTATAGAGTACACTTCCTATGCTTGATTTTTTACTCTTCCACGATCTTTTGCACTATTCTAGAGGTAAATTGAGTTCCTTGATCTATCACAATTTCCCTTGGGACACAAAAACGAGTAAAAATATCCTAAAAAAAGAATGAAACTACATCATTTTCATTAGAAAAGGAAAGTAATTTAGTTTCTACCCATTTAGTGACATAATCATTGCACAAAAAGAATATACCTCTTTTGTTTCGATGAGTACTTGTGGTTGTAAGGGCATTTCATCTGAAGGAACAGGCTTCCCCATTCTCTGACAACTGTAACATATTTTGACATATTCTTTGGCATCCTTGAAAAGGAAAGGCCTATAATATCCTAAGAGAAGGATTTTTTAGGCAATCCTATTATCAAAAAAGTGTCCTCCACATGGCTCATCATGGCATGCCTTCAATATCTCATGTATTTCATCCTCTCGTACACATCTTCTAATGATGAGATTTGGACCTGTCTTGTACAGTTCCTCATTTACCCATGAATAATATGTGCTCATTTTAATTATCTTTCTCTTTTCTATAGGAAACAAATATGATGGTAGTTTTCTTATGGCTAAGTAATTATAAATTTCTGCGAACCATGGAGATTTAGTAGATATTGCAAAACTATATTCATCATGAAAACCATATTCCACTGGTGTGTTGTAGCCGCTACAACACCCTCCAAAATTTGGTCCCATTTTAAAATTTTGGAGCCCCTGGCCTTTCGGTAAAGATAAAGTCTGACGCGGCCTAGGCCTAGAGCCTTAAGAGAGTTCTTTCCATGCATTATCCCTTCAAAATCTAATCTAGGGCTTGGTCTCTTAACAGCCAGTCACATAGTCGCAAAGTCTCAAAACTCATAAAACCAAGAACTTTGCGACTATGCGATTGTGTGACCCAGATACCCCTAGGTCGCGGAGTCGCAAGGTCACATGTTGGTCTAAAAACTTCAGATTCGTGACCATGCGACCATGTGACCTTGCGACCTCCAGGTCAAAAAGTCGCAAGGTCGCACATTCCTTAACCAACCCTGATCTGCGACCCTGTAACCTGCGTTAAATGAAAACCCGTGTGACCCCTTTATAAATAGAAGGGTCATGTAGGTCGCATTCGACCTACGCGACGAAGCAAGAAAATGCCTCTAACAAGCCAACTGGATCATGTTTTTCCCGGGTAAGTTGCCTATTCTTCCTATTGTTTCCTTTTTGGTTAATTGTTTCCTCGCCTGCCCCTGACCCTTGGCTTATTAATCCCCGCCTTGGCCTCATTTAAGCTCCTCAATAGCCCTGGTCAGAGTCTACACCTCCCCTCATGGCTTATACCTTTCTATCTCCTTCTCTGAAGCCTCTCATTTCCCCAAGTCTCAAGCACCCTTCCTAGCTACCTGGGAAAGCCTTATAAACTAGATTTATCCATTCCACTTGATTTTTTTTCCTTCCTCACCATTCATCACCACAAAATCCTTCGAAAGAGCCCTAGCATGACCCTGCGACCCTGCGACTCTACAACTAAGCGACCTTGCGACCCCGCGACTTGCAATTCGCCGAGTCGCAAGGTCACCAAGTTGCTCATAACCAATCATTGGCCACCCTTGCGACCTCCCGACCTAGCGACCTAGTGACCTCGCGACCTAGTCGCAAGTCTCCAAGTCGCCAAGTTGTGGTTCCCCTAATTTTGACCCCAGCGTGACCTTGCGACCTCATCGCCAAGTCAAAAAGTCATTATTCCTTGAAATTTTACGCCGGTGTGACCTAGCGACCTAGTCGCAAGGTCGCTAAGTCGCAAGTCTATCCATTTATTTAGATAATATTTGGCAGAGGTCACAATGCCCTAACCAGAGGAGTCATTTGGGAGATTCATTGGTCTTAACATATTTATAATTATGCCATCTGTCTTATCGTGGGATTGTTTCATGAATATGCCAGGGAACATCGAAGCCGAGCTCGAGTGTGTGTCCATCTCTTCGACCTCAAGAAATATGGGGCCCCCGGCAGTTCGAAAGAGAAACAAGAGTCCAAAAATAGAAATCTCAGAAGAAGAAATTCCCCCTTCCCCTCCCCCTATCTATGGAGACACTTCCTGTGTGTTCGGGAAAGGGGACAGGATGATTTGGTACTAGTTATATCAGGAGTTCACAAAGCCTGAGTTTCCAAAAGATCTCCCAGACCGACAGGTTTATATTCAGGTCAAGAGGTCCAAGCTCCACCATGCAGGCACCCATCCACCCATATTTCCATGTACAAATATTATTGAATGGATCCTGCAAAAGGTCGACTCCAGAATTTGGGTCATTCGAGATCACTCGGGGAAAACATTTGCTAACCTGAAGGGGCAGGAAGTCTACTATGAACTCCCCACTCGAGAGAAAAATTTCAACGCTGAATGGGCAGCCACTCATGCATTTCTCATGCCAGATACCTTGAAGGAATGGTGGAAGGACCCTGAAAAGTTCAGGGTTAAAAAGGATCAGGAATATAAAACAGAGGGCCTTAGGAAACTCTACAAGTTTGTGGCAGCAATGATGTGAAGGATGTACAGGCGACCAAATGCCACTACTTTCAATGGTACTTGGGTCTCTCTCATGTACGTTGTCACTACATATGGCACCCGCTTCAACTGGGCCAACCTAATAGTAGCAGCCCTCAGGTCAAACATATCAACAACACAAGCACCTAAAGAAGGGTGCGCATCCGAATTTTATATGGCTTCCTACATGTTGGACGCATTATGCGCAAGATTTAAATTTAAAGGATGGCCGCATAACTGGGATGTGGAGCATGGCGGACCAATCCATAAAGAGTTAAATGTGTTATGGGATTCCAAGTATAAAAAATATATAGAGTCAATCTTGCACAATTTCATTCTTGCACTCTACAAAAAGTTGTTTGGAAAATGTGCCCTGTGCATGTCTAGGCGAGCTATGGAAACAATAACCTGAGTGGCCAACTGGTTTCCCATCACAGATAGTACTTTCATCAGGGTCTTTGGGTCATTCAAAGCACCTCACGTACTACCCGAGTTCGTCACCGATAAACTACTCTTGCAAGAAGTGTGCTACCAAATGACGAGAGAGTTTTCCAAGGTCCTCACCAAGGGCAAGAAAAAACCATGGCCTAATATCTCGCTTACTATCGGTGCCTATACGGTTATGGATTTCAAAGAAGTAGAAGTAGAGGATGAAGAAACCAAAGGCTTTAATTTTCCACGCTTAGCATATAGATCATATGATCCTAAAAGGATCATCCACACATTACAAACGGACCAAATTCAAATGGAATTACCAACACACAGAATTCCCTGTTGAAGAACAAACCAAGAACTGATACAACAAGGATAGGGAGGCCGTGCCAGAAGAATCAACTGATCAAGGGGGGCTAGATGATAAAACCGCGGAGGAAAGGGGTGCCCTGCTAGGAGGAGCCTCATCTTCTAAAGCCAAGAAGCTAAGGACTAATACGGGTAGTAGTCTCTCTAAACAGCAACAGGAACAAAGAGACATAGGGGTTAAGGCATAGCAAGAAGCCGAGAAGAAGGAAAAATAAGAGGAACTCAAAAGGACCCAGGATGCCCTAGCACAACAACAAAAACAACAAGAACAAAAGAAGAAGCACGCAGGAGAAGCTCGCAGGAAAAAGGAGGAAGAGGAACACAAGAGGAAGGAAGAGGAAGAACGGAAGGAGGCTGAGCACAAGTTAAAAGAGGAACAAAATAAAGTAGAGGCTGAGGAGAGAAATAAGGAGGAAGAAAGCCGGAAATCACAGGAAGATTCTTCCAAAGAAGCAGGGGGGAGTAAGACACCACCCCTAGAGACAGGGGAACAGACAGAGCTAACACACATTGATGTACCTCAGACAACCCCTATGACGAGTTTGCATTCTCCTCTCTCAGAAATTGGCACCTCGAAGGAACAGGAAGATGTGGTCCTGGATCTGACAAGGCAGACGTACGACCAGTTCACGCATAAGACCAGGCAATAGAAAATAAAATGTCTCACGCGAAACCCTGTCGCACCTCTCGTAGTTACAACAGAAAAGGACATAGTCTTGGATACCATGACTAATCCGATTATGATCACATCAACAGGTATCGCCTTTGTGGCAACCATAGAAGAAAATGTTAGCAGGATGAGCAGAGAGATTCTGTCTCTGCAAAACATGCTACGGGTTTCTGAGCAGACGGAAACTCAGTCTGAAAAAGATAAGAAGGTGTTGGAAGAATAAATCCAAAGGCTTCATTACACAACTGCCCAAGCCAATGAATTTCCACTCACCATTCAAAGAGATCTGGTCACTTTGGAAGCCACCATGAAGCAAGTGTATGAGTTGTTTGTGATAAAACACACAGTCACACCACTACTGAAAGTGCAAGAAGAAACCAAAAGAAGAACTGCACAACTAAAGGAGGCCTCCACTGCTTTAGACAACATGCTAGGATGGTCAAACATGTACCCATAGGCTCCTAACATTGCCCAAGAAGGATTGGATTTGCACCAAGAATGAAAAAGTTCAGATTCGAATGAAGATACAATCCAAGGATAAACTAGTCAAGGATGTAGAGAGAGTGATGTCCGCGTATGAACACCTAATCAGTGGCATCGATTCAATGGCTGAAGTACACCATATTCCTTCTCTAGGTGCATTGGACACTGAAAAAGTAAGGGAAGAAGTCACCTAGGACATTCAAACAACCCATAAGGCAAGCAGCTGCTTCCCAAGATCTTCCGACCTCATAGGAAAATCTTATTCAGTTCATCATTACACCAAGATGGCTTCTCTATCCAATCATATCATAGTAAAGAGGCACACCTTGGTCCCAGATGCTATTGAGTGCTTTCATAGATTAAGGGAAGATACTCCCTAGGTCACTCCAGTCACTGTAGATTATTAAGCATGGAAAAAGTACCTCAAGTATCAGCAGTAGATAGACATACCGGACCTCTCAATCACACAATTTCTTCCTTGACCAAGTAAATGGAATAGGTTGCAGGTCGCATTAGGCAACAGGTCGCAAGTCGCAGTCAGAGTTGGGTCGCAAGTTGCAAATGCCTCCTAGGTCACAGAGCATGCCAATGTTCGGGAATATGAAGGGTTAGGGACACCCAAGGGTCAACTTTTCTCTATAAGTACTCCCTCCGCGGAATTTTAATGGATCTTTTTTTGGGACTCTAAAAGGAGCAGAGAGAATTGTATAGCATTGAATGCATATTTCTGTGAATGAATACAAACAAGTGCTTTGATTCCACTACTGGACCCGATGAGGACTCATGTGTGTTAACATTATGAATATTTTGTCTCATGTATTGGCTATCTTTTTATAATTGACTAATCTGCGTTTTTCTGCTCATGTCATTTATACATTTAAGCTCACTTGATGTGTTAATGGTATGATGATATTCAATTTAGATATGTTGGCAACTTCGTTATTAACATCACCTTATCTTTCAGAAAATGCTTAAGGAATTGAAGGGTGTTTTGACCATAGAGAACTATTTCTTTTGTGGTTAAACGAATTTTACAAGCATGACCCTAATGATGTGCTGCTAACAGCATTTCTTTTGGTTGCATGCTTTAACTCGCTTTTCTATTTATAATGTTTTATTCTCATTAAGACTCATCAACCATTTTTCTTGTATCGTTTCGGAGTAACTGTGTATTCATAGGTTTTCAAGGCTCATCCTTCGTCCAAGAAAAGGTATATTCAGTGGTAGCCAGACCCACACCCTGGACGGGATCCCTATCACAAACGGTTTGGAGTCTAATTGGGACTTTTTACTAGGGAGATCCCCTAATATTGGCCGGAATTTTCTTCTCATCAATATATTTGGCGCTAGAAGGAGGGCCTGATGGTAGGCTTCTAGCACATAAGTAATATCCCAATCCGTACCCCACAGGGGGAAATCATGTATGAAAATATCGGTCTTCTGCCCCTTGAGAATTCCGTAGAGGATTACCTGTCCTATTATGAGATAACCACAGACCAGCTTAGGGCCTTGCGTCCACTCACCCGTGATCTCATTAGAGGTCTACAAAACCTCCCAGCCACTGGTTCCCTGACCAACCCGCGAACTCCTGGAACACATCAAACTCGCCAGAGTGATCTGGTCAATTCCATGCCTCAGTTGATAGGTCTTATGCTCCAAGATTATGCAGACGTAGTAGAGTGGAATTCAGCTGAACCCCTAGATAGCCCCCAAGACATCGAGGGGGATGGCCCTGAAATTACCAAACTTCAACCTAAAACTGGCCCTCAACCAGACCAGCCTTTGAATGATAACACTGAAGCAAACAACCCGCTTGGAGGAGGAACTAGGAGGGTCCAGGGAAACAGAGGACGGGGAGATAGGGGCCATGGAAAAGGTTGAAATATAGGCCACCACCACCACAATCGAAACCAAAACATTTTTCCCTTCCTTTATAACCGGAGGAATCTTAGGAATATGGGAAAGGCAATCAAGACATGCACTCCCAACATGAGGGTGAAGCCTCCAAATCTGGCGTTTTCGGAAGACAAGACTCCTTCTATGCCCCTTACAGAGCTAAGTACGTTGAAATGCTAGAAGAAGGAGAAATTCAAAGACTTCAACCAACGCTTCACGACTATATTAAACAAATTCCCTCCAAACATGGCCCTAGATGATCCATCACCATTGATTATTACACAAGGGCTCTCCCTTGGATATCGTTTTGTTTGTAAAATGCAAAGCCAGAGCTACCTTGGCAGCAAATTACACCACTACCCTTGTTGTCGAAAAGGAAATGTTTTCCATAGGAGCCATTGATCATGATGGCCAAGATGACCCAAAGCTGGCCACCAAAAGAACCCAATCCTCAAATCAGAAGTTCGAGAGTATCAAAAAGACTCTCAAGTTGTTAACAAACAAAGTCTCCGATCTGAAGAGAAAAAACAATGACTCCGCCTCAGGTACTAAAACACAAAAGCCTTTCTTTAGGAAAAAAAACCTCACTATCAATCGACCTCCACCAAACCCAAATACTGGCCTCAACGTAGAAGAAATCGGTAAGGATAATTATTGCTCCTTCCATCAAGCCTCCCATTCAGAGAACACTTGCCCTAAGTGGATCAACAACATGACCGTCGTGCTAAATCAAGTCTTACAAGATCAAACCACGGGATATTTAGAAGAGGGGGATATTTCAGATAATGAATAAGCTGCTCCCTAGATGAGGATATGGGATCTGTTGTCCTCGCCTTATAGGTGGCCCGCGGAGAAGGACCCCCTCCTACGACTAAAATAAACTTGGCGATGACCCTCAATCCAAACCCCCTCAGAAATATGGCCTTAGGAGCAAAGGCTCGGCCCCTGAACACTCCTTTGAAGAAAAAAGAAAATATTTCCTAAGGAATATTTTGCTGCCAAACAAGGAAAACCAAACCAAAACTCCCAGAAAATCTAGCCCAACCTCTGCCCAAGTGAACCCAAAGGCTAGATCTTCACCAGGTTCACCAAACGCCTCCACTGAGCCTCTCCCACATCTTGATCCTGGGTATAACGTCATCGAAGACATGAAGAAGACGCGGGCCAACATTTCCCACTACGAGCTCACCCAGATTAATAATCAACGAGAGCTTATTCTCAAAGAATTTTCCAACCCATCAGCATCCAAACCTATTAGTACCATGTCTTCCCAAGCTGCTGCAAGTCCCCAGCCTATCACGAATGTCATGAATGGCAACTCTAAGGGGTCCACACCCCCTTTCCTCCTATCTTTCGAGATCTTCAACTTCAATGTTCATAACTGCCTCATCAACTCCAGGGCATCCACTAATGTTATGCCCCTATCCGTATGCAAGAAACTAAACAGTCATCCCGAGAAGACTGACGCCAGGATCATTCAGATCGATAGATCCCAGGTCCCCATCGTGGGTGAGTTGAATAACGTCCCCATCCACCTATCGTCGAATTCTAAGGTGCAGCAGTGCATCGACATAGTGATCGTGGATATCCCAGAAGCCTACGTTCTGCTCCTAAGCCGAGATTGGTCTAGCAAGCTACAAGGATACTTTGCCACCAATTGGTCCCACCTGTGGCTCCCATACAAGGGTAGGAAAAATCATATCCGGGTCGAAAGCGAACCTTACATGAAACACACGGTGACTATCCTAGAGGCAACCAATGAACCCGTCAGTTTCACACAAGAAGAACTCGGCATGTGTTTTTAGAATCCACATTTGGTTTCTATCAAACCCCTCAATCTCTGGTCACCCAAAACGCTCAGTGAGAACTGTTATTAGCCACTGATGTCTTCTCTGCCTCAACGAAAGAACTGCTAGAAGCTGCTGCCCCGAGTACATCTCCAACGTACTCCGACAGCCTTGCGAAATCACAAGATGAGGTTTGGACCTTGTACTATGACGATTCCAAAACCCATGATGGGGTCGACGCAGGCTATATTGACTAGCGCGGGGATATGTTTATTTATACCCCAGACCTCAAGAATACTCATCTCTTTGGCTACCAATGATACGATCGGGTATAGGCTTATTGATACGGGCACAAAGCTATAGATCTCAAAGTTAGTTGTTTAAAGGTAATTGGAGACTATGAGATTATCACTCAGCAGGTACGTAACATCATTCATTGCTTATCTTGGCATTTGAAAGGTTACGAGCAAGAGGTATGGTGTTTGATTTCTACTTTTGACGCTTTTGGTATTAAATCTTTACTTAGAATGCACAATGCAGCGGCCGATACACTCGCCAATGCTGCCGCTAGATTTACCCCACTAAGAGATGGGTTCTCTATAGAAATTGTTTACAAGCCTGTCGTGCCTCACAATGTAACTAATCTGCGTGTTTTTAATGATGATCGGCAAGTACTGGATTTCATGCTTAATGCAGACGTGTTCAAGGATGTCGTTATCGAAGAAGAGGATCATGACTTGGCCTTGCAAAAGGAACGAGAGGCGCATAAGGGGATTCCCATACCCAAAGGGGTCGTGTCGCTTGAAAATTTATTTGACTTACAAAACCATTTTCAGGGACCCCCCAACACGAAGGTGCAGAGTTCCACTTTGATGCACCAGCAAATAAATCTCAGGATGGAGAAGGAACTCAAATTTGTCAACCTTGGTACAAAATGAACCCCTCAGGAGAGGCAATCCTTAACTGAGTTATTCAAGAAATACCGAGATGTTTTCGCCTGGACGTATGATGAGCTGCGAACCTATGACACGCGAATCATCAAACACGTAATACCCATGAAGGAAGGAGTGAAACCATTCTAGCAGAAGCTGAGGAAGGTACACCCTAATTTGGAGCCAATGATCCAAAAGGAACTGAAGAAACTCTTGGATGCACATATAATCTTCAAGTCCGACATTCAAATTGGGTGTCAAACTTGGTTCCTATTCGTAAAAAATCTGGCGAAATTTTTTTATGAGTGGATTTTCGAAATTTGAACTGTGCGTCGGACAAAGATAACTACCCAGTTCCCCCCATGGAGCAGATCCTTCAAGCAGTATCCGGGTCAGAAATGTTCTCATTGTTGGATGGTTTTTCAGGTTACAACCAAGTACTAGTGTCTGAACCCGATCGTCTGAAGACCACATTCAGAACTAAATGGGGAACGTTCACATTTAGACGCATGCCCTTTGGCCTAATCAATGTTGGGGAAACCTTCCCTTCCAGGGTCTAATGAGGCAAAGTGTGGTGGTATACCTTGACGACATCACCGTATTTTCCAAACGTATATGTGACCATTTACACCACCTAAAACAGATTTTTGAAAGGTGCCAGAAATACTGGATCTGACTTAACCCCAAAAAGAGCATTTTCGCAGTCTCCGAAGGAAATCTGTTGGGGCACATCATAACCCAAGACGACATAGTGGTGGACCCAGAGCGCACGAGTGGCAAGAAGGCCATGCAGTCGTTTCTCAGAAAAATCAACTTCATGCGAACATTTATATCAGATTTCTCCCAAATAGTGAAACCTCTACAAGGTATGATAAAGAAGAATGTAAAATTCAAATGGAATTCTCGCGAGAAAGAATAATTCGATAATATCAAACAATCCATCGCAGAAGCACCTGCCCTTCATAGCCTATATGGCAGCAATGACGAACGTCCCATATCATTCATGAGTGCAGGATTGCAAGTTGCCGAGCTGAATTATCCGAATATTGACAAGCAAGCTTACGCAGTAGATAAGGAAGTCAAACATTTCATGCCATATATCTTGAAGAATCACATCACAGTGTTTGTACGTCACCCAACGGTTCGCTCATTGTTCGTGCAGCAGGAGCTGGGCAAGAGACGAGGTAATTGGATGACATGCCTTCAAGAGTATGACCTGGAATTCAAGCTGGCACACACTTTCAAGGGTCAGGGGCTATGCCAGATGGCTATTGAAGCCACAGACCTACAAGGCACTGAAGAAGAATGTTTGGATCACGAAATTGACATGTACCAGACTGACAATACACCACAACAGAGCACCCCCTCATGGTACATTGATCTCCAGCAATATCTTGGACATGATATTATGGACCCCACTTTAACCACCCAGAAAAAATGTGCAATCAGACTCAAGGCTGCATCCTACCAACTACTGCAGGGAAAGTTGTTCTGCAAACACCACAATGGGGTTTTACTAAGCTGCTTGGAACATGATGAGGCACAAGAGGTTTTGAAGGAACTACATGATGGTCCAGCTGATGGACACTATGCAGGGGATACCATGACTGACAAAATTATGCGCGTTGGTTTCTATAGCTCCACTTATTAAAAACGTGCACATGCTTATGTTCTCAAATGCCTACCATGTCAAAATTTCACCAATAGCGAAACAAATATCCACGCTCTGTCAGTCCATCGTGATGCGGAAGAGCCATTTCAATAGTGGGGACACGACATGATCGGGGAGATTTTGCCACATTCCTCTAAGCAACCTAGATACATCCTTACGGATACGAAATACTTCACAAGGTGTGTTGAAGCAATACCGTTGCGTTAAATCAATGATCAGAAGGTAATAGCTTTCATCACTCAACACATCATGACCAGGTTTGGCGTTCCAACCTGCTTTGTTTTTTATAATGAAACTTGTTTTTCGTCATTCAAATTTATGAATTTTCTCTAGAAAATGGTATAGTGATCAAACACTCTGCCAACTCTTACCCCCAAGGAAATGGGTTAGTCGAGTCAACCAATAAAAACCTCATCTGCACCATGAAAAATACTCTGTTGTCCCAACAACAAAACTGGCATAAAACACTCCACAGTTCCCTATGGGCTGATCAGGTCACACTCAAATCATCTTTGGGCACCTCCCCATTCTTTCTAGTTTTTGGCAAAGAAGCAATCCTTCCTCCCAACCTGTGTCTCCCGGCCCTTCTATTGTCACAAGAAATGCGTGGTACATCGTGCCCTTCCTTGCAAGCCCATATAGATACATTGTTGAAACTAGAGGAGGAAAGGCTAAAAGCCCAGGAAAATTTTTCCATCCACCAGAGCTGAATAAAACGATGGTTCGACAAGAAATCCACCAGAAACAAGATTTTCGAGGTGGGCGACCTCGTCCTCAAGTGGGAAAAAGCTCAAGAAGAGAAGGGGAAACACACCAAATTCCAAGCCCTGTGGATAGGCCCCTTCCAAATAAAATAAAAGGTTGGTTCCCACACATATAGACTCGAGACCTTAAAAAGGAAAGTCAGGTCCTCTCGGTAAATGGGCACGACCTCAAGCACTATTTCAGATGATAGCCCTGGCGGCCGTCACCACACTCTGCACCATAGTGTCTTTCTTTCACTTAGTTGCTTTTGTTGTTTTCAGCTTTTTCTTTGTTTTGTACATCTCAATAAGCATCTTGAGGTGATCGTAGCAACGCTCAATTTAAAGTTTTTTTTATCTCTCCTGGCGAAGAATCATCCCTGAAACACAAGATGGCCTAATTTTGCCTGTGATAGGATCCCATGGGGAAAACACAACCGAGTCCCGAAACTGAATGCTAGTAGCTCACCCAGTACACTAACTTAGGAGGGGCTGCAAATAAAGAAATTTAGGTGAAATCATTCACTAGACAGAAAGGAAACAGGGCAAACCTCAAGTGATAAAGGATATCCAGGAAAACTTAAAGGTCCTTATATATAGAACAGGAGCAACCTCTCTTGCAAGCAACATAAGTCGGGATCCCTCATCTGCCCAAGCAATACTTGCCACCTTCAAATAAGTGCCTTGAGCACAGCCAAAATAAGTTCCTTGAGCACATTCAAACAAGTGCTATTAGCACATGAAATAAAGGGTAAAGGATTGAGAAAGGCTTCCTATGCAGAGAGGTGATGCAACGACTCTGCTAGGGTACTGAATAGACTTTTTGGTAGCGAAGCAACATCTATGAATCCTAGGCAGTGAATCTGTCGGGACCACCAGGTTCGCTGGCAACAGAACAACATAATAAGGACCAAATAACTGTATAAAATCCTAGAAATCCTTGAGGTTACTCCAACCCTTTCCGTCCAGTCTCCAGAAATGAAAACACGGTGAACCAACACCCCTGAGCCATGCAAATAGGAAGAGAAAACACGCAAGGTCCAAGGGTGAAAGGAACAGCCTGCTAAGCCACCCCTCCCCTCTCAAGATGAAGCAGCGGCAGAGATCCTGGGTCCTACCAGTGAATCACAATTTTTTGTAGCTGCTACAACACCCTCCAAAATTTGGTCCCATTTTAAAATTTTAGAGCCCCTGGCCTTTTAGTAAAGATAAATTCTGACACGACCTAGGGCTAGAGCCTCAAGAGAGTTATTTCCGTGCATTATCCCTTCAAAATATAATCGAGGGCTTGGTCTCTTAACAACTAGTCGTATTTTCGCGAATTTGCATTACTCATAAAACCAAGAGCTTTGCGGCTATGCAACCGTGCAACCCAACGACCCCTAGGTCGCATGTTAGTCTAAAAACTTAAGATTCACGACCATGCGACCATGCAACCTTGTGATCTCTAGGTCGCGAAGTCACAAGGTCGCAAGGTCGCACATCCCTTAACCAACCTTAATCTGCGACCCTGTGACCTGCATTAAATGACTGCACGTGTGATGCCTTTATAAATAAAAGGGTCATGTAGGTCGCATTCGATCTATGCGACGGAGAAATAAAACGCCTCTAACAAGCCAACTAGAGCATGTTTTTCCCAGGTGATTTGCCTACTCCTCTTGCTATTTCCTTTTCGGTTAATTGTTGCCTCACCTGCCCCTGACCCTTGGCTTATTAATCCCCACCTTGGCCTTATTTAAGCTCCTCAACAGCCGTGGTCAAAGTCTACAACGCTCCTCATGGCTTATACCTTTCTATCTCCTTCTCTTATACCTCTCCTTTCCCCATTTTGTCTCAAGCACCCTTCCTAGCTACCTGGGAAAGCCTTATAAACCATATTTTTCCATTCCACTTAATTTTTTTCCTTACTCACCATTGTTGAGTGCATAAAATGTATATTTTTAACACCTATTTATCTCACATTAATTATCAATCCAGGAACGAATTTTTGTTTCAAGAGTGTACTCTGTTTGAGACTGCAATTGAGCTAAGAGTAATGCTATGAAAGATGTAGCACAATGTTCTAAATACAAGATTAAATAGATGCTTGAGAAAGAAATCTAATTACAATAACATGAACTCAAATGCTCTTAAAATCTATTTATGCACTCAACAACCATCAATCGAGGATACAGTAGCAACAACTCATTCCTCTAGAAATTGATGCAATTGAAATCAAACTGAAAGAAGAAAATCAATATGGGAACGTGGAAGCAATAACCGATATTCTCTACAGTTGATAGTCCTACGTTAAAGCAATTAAGGATAAATAGCAATTGAACTAAAGCTGCTATTGAAATTAAACTAAGAAAGCTCTTCGAAAGCAAACTCTTTGCAATCTGTCAACTAATGAATTGGAAATGAACAGCACACTGAAATCGAACAGCAATGTAAATGAATAACCAACTAAAACTAGAAGAATCGAACAACAAATATTAACTAATGAATCTGAACAACAAATCTTTAACTTAATGAAATCAAAAAACAATTCTATTAAACACCAAAACCCTGTCGACAACAAACGTTGTTAAATAATAATCGACATGAATAGCAATTAATTGGAACAGGACATGTAATGCTGAAAAACAATGCTCTATAAGGTTTAACAAGATGATTAATATAGGAATTAAATTCCTTATTGAAACAGAACATCAATGCAATTCATTAACATAATTAAATCAATCAATAATTCAATGGCAAACTAATTAACTTGCAAATGTAATGAGAACAACCACAAACTATTACACGACAATAATTGAAAGGTAATGATACAACCAGCAGATCGATCCACCAGGGCTGGGCCCTCAACCACCGGTGAAATGCCATTGGGCTTTACTCCAGTGTTAATAAATTAAATGGCAATGAACTCTTGTATTAATCAGGCATGAATAATTTTTACAAACAGTTCGTACTCTCTTAACAAGAGTTGATGCACAATTCTGAAAATTACAACAAGGAAAGTCTCCCCATCTCCCTTCCTCAATACATAATACATGCTCTCCTTTTATGATCAGAAGAGGAGAAATTAAATAGTAAATATTATCTCTCATAAAAATATTGTATTTTTCCCAACAACTTGATCAACCAGAAAATATATTTCCAGCAATCTTTCAACAAGAGCAAGTCGAATTTGGATTTGCAGCTGAGATAATTTGGAGGACGGCCGCAACAGTAAATCTGAGAAAATCATGCTCAAAGAATCGTGTGTTTCTTTCAATACATGCCGAATTTGGGCAAACCATTATTAATAAAATTTAATTTGGTTCGTTTTGGACAAAACCCATGTTCCGGATTTTCCAGATTCTTCTCTATTTGCCCAGAATCTCAACCGCAAAATTGTCACTTCTTATTCCAACGAATTTCTGAGTTGGAATATTTGATGATGATCTGGAGATCAAATCTACAATCTGGAAAATATCTTTTGGAGGCTAAAATGGTGAGTGATGTTACAAAATATATTAATAAACCATCATTGATAAAATTATGCATAATAATCATCAATTTATAAAAAATAATGGAGAAGAAATAATATTTATCCATAAGAGCATAAATAATTATAAAATGGATTTATATGATAAATTATGATAAATTAGATGATAAAGAAGAGTAGAAATGGATGAAATAAGTGTTAAAAAGTGGTCGTATTCACGGCCCAACATACCCCCAAACTAAATATATGGCATGCCCTCATGCAACCCAGAACTGAATATATTGCATGTCCTCATGCAACCCAAAGAAAAAAACCCATGTGTTAACTAAGCAAAAAAAAATGTTCATCCCAACTCATGAAATGGATGGAACAAATGAATTTTTCCTCAAATAATGAATATTCAATTTTAGCAATATTGATGAAGGCGTAACAATTTTTACAGTTGACGTTCAACTATATGTATATGAAGTTGCAGAAAAATGTGACATAAGTAACAACAACCTTCATTAATCATTTTCTCAAAAATCAAATCGTTTTGATGCACGGATCATGAGATATAAACAAAATGGTTGTAGGTGATAGTGCATAATTTTCGAAATTTTATGAACTAATTTAGCGTGAAATTATCTGGGTTTGTGTATTTTAATGATACCTCTTTGTTATCCAGAAATCACAAGAATTCAATTCATAGTTTTAAAGATATATGCAAATCAATTTCTGCACTGTATAAAAATGAAATTGTATGCCTTAAACGAGAAAGAGAGTAGAAAACATCCATCATGTGTAGCAATTCCCCCCCCAAACTGAAGAATTAGCATGTCCTCATGCAATGCTAGAAGACAAAGAGAGGTGGTTGCTACAATCTGTTGAAATCTATGCTTGGTGTAAAACAACATGGAATAAGGGAGGTGTTGAGAATGAATAAGAATATCAATGGATGATAAAGAATATTATGGTCATAAGAAAGAAATGAAGGAAAGCAACACTCCCCCAAACTGAAAGATGAGATGTCTCTAAAAAATGGGAAGTGGTAAAGATGTGGAATGAATGATGATAAATAATGCTCAATGGATTTTCATGAAATTCTCCTAAATTCATAATAAATCAGAAAATTATGCTATTTTACCTCAAATGTTACTTACGAAAAATGTGGAATGACGTGTACGAACTGGCCTTTGTTGAAGTTAATGCAGGCTGAGCGGATACTGAAAGTGATACAAAAGGTGGAAGCCATGCAAGCACATCATGTCTGAAGAATTGTGCGTGTTTGCAAGTTGCATGGGCCTTTACTATTAGTTGCAATAGTGTGGTTGTGCTGCGAATAGAATTTCCCCCCGATATTTTTTGTTCTCCTGTAAACAAATCACGATTTTGTATGCAATTTTCTAGAATCCACAGTTTTAGTTTTGAATGGCAACATATGCATGCAAAAATTTTAAGCAGAAAAACTTTCGTAGAAATGAAGTATGAATATTGTGGAAAAATGGCAGCGTACTGCACAGCAATTGTACAGCATGGAAAGGCATACATACTTATGATATGATCAAAAAATTATCGCATTACTGAAATCAATGCATATTTTGAAATCGTAAGTAGATATGGAAATGTTTATGTAATGATTCGAAAATAAGGGAAAAGGACAGCTGATGTGAAAAAAATACTTATGCGGTCATTATCCACATAAACCATTATGATCGATTTATGAATAAATTTCATGCATAAGAGGTTCCGAACAAAGGGTTTAGGAGCATACTCTCACTTGATATTAGATAAAGATATAAGAAAAGGGTTTATCATTATTATTGATTTGTGAAAAATATGACTCCAATACCATCAGCAGAGCTCTGTTGCCCACAGGTGTCTATAACCTTGACAAAGTTGCTTTCTCACCCTTAGAACCATTATCCTTTATTTATGCCTAGGGAAGTGTTGTGTGATGTCATGATGGAGGCCACTGTGCTGGCTTGGGAACCAGATGAATCACAATGCCATTCACCAGGAAGGAGTGAAAGGTGGGCAGGCCGACTTGTGATGAGACCTCCTGTTCCAAGGAATTTTTATTTTTATGAGTTGTCTATTGGATCATATCCCTGGTGTGATGGCCATAATGGGAATTCCACTTCACTGCTCCCTTATGATCATGGTAGGCTAGCTCTTGATGAGACCCCCTATCCTCCACCTGCCATATCATAGAATTGTTAGTAATTATATAGGGATTTTTCTTTTCTTTTCTTTTACATATAGCACTTCCCTATTTATATATAAAGGGTGGCTCAACACTCCTTAAGAGTAGGGATGGTGGACGAAGTCTAAACATCTCAATAGAGAAAATATGCCCTTATTCTTATTTAATAAAAATAAAAAAGAGTTATGAGAATGTAGGGAAGAACCAACATGATAAAGATAATTGATCATATTAGTTTTAGTGAAAATAAAGACAACAAAGTGATATAGATGGTTGTGTCATTTTCTTTTTCTTATCACTACAAAACAATTTCTTAAAAATGACAATTTTTCTTGATTTTCGGATTCCAGTAACCTCTAATTTGTGTATCCTTGCATAAATTGTGTGTTTGCCTTTAAAAGAGTCATGAAGAATTCACAAAAATCCTCAAAAAGTTATTCACAAACAAGAAAAATGCACTAAAAAAGTGTTGTTCCTTTGGAAAGGAACAACAAAAACAATCTGCGAAAATGTTGTTCCTTTCGAAAAGAACAACAAAAACATGTAGCAAAAGTGTTGTTCCTTTCAGAAGGAACAACAAAACTACTATTCCTTTTGAAAGGAACAGCAAAAAAAACACAGCAAAAATGATGTTCCTTCTGAAAGAAACAGAAAAAACACGCAACAAAAATGTTGTTCTTTTTTAAAGGAACAACAAAACTAATAAGCGGAAATGTTGTTCCTTTTGGAAGGAACAAAAAAAATAAACACACAAACGCATTGATTCTTAAGAGGAACAGTTGCTGTTCCTTAAGAGGAACAACATGAAAAATAAAGGCACACAAAAAAGTAGGGAACAACAAAGAAAATGCACGCAGAAATTGCTATAGGGAACAACAAAGGGAAAAAAATAGAGGAAAGGACAAAGCTAATGTGCAATCCATTGTTAAGCAAATCCAATCAAATAGAAAAGAAAATTTATGTACAGGTTTCAAGAAAAAGTATTTTTTTACAAAATTGGTGCTACCGAAGAATTGCCTTCTGCAATTGAAACTTACATGGTGAGGTCCTTATTGTGCAATTGCAAATGGAACGTAAACTACAATTTGGAGGGATCAACACCTGAAACACAAAAACATAAAAGAAATCAGAAAAGAAACAACACTTTATTAAGTTACAACAGCTATGATGTTATTACCTAAGGGAATATCAATTTGTTAATGGAAAAAAAAATGATCTTTTTGAAAAAAATTTGGCGACAGTTACATGAATCTTGAAATGGAAACCAATTCTTCATTTCTTCTTGTTATGAATCTGTTAGGTAATGAACTGGATGAAATACCCTTGTTTCACTAAAATTTCTTTCAAGAATAGCTCATCCATAAATTGACCTTCTTTGTTCTGTTAAGACCTGCAAAAAACGAGTGTCTACCTGCAATAAAACATTAAATCATGGATAAAGAGAGGTGTACGGGCTTACCTAATCCAATAATTATGAAAAAAATAACAAGTAGTTACTCTATAGAACAAATCCATGGACAAAGTAAAATTAATTTATTACCTGCGGGAGAACAGTGATCAATCATGCTAACCTGCAATGTTTCAATCATAACTTCTTTGTTTTTCGTCTGATTTGAGTGATTCCAAAGCCAAATGAGAGATAATTCAAATATTTATCTCCAATAGAATTTTTTTTTTAAATTCAATGTTATGATATGTCAAATTTTCTTAAACCAACCTGCATAATAGAGTCATTTTCTATTTTCCAGCTTAGACCAATAGTTAATATTTCAAGCATAACTTTTTCATTTAATGGCGGATTGAACCGATTAAAATTGGAGATTAAATTATATTTATTTATTTATCTCTAATAGAAACATGTTTTGAATACAAGAAGAATTGATGGGTCGAATACGCTAATTAACAGCCGAGAAAACAGAGTTTCAAGAGTGTTGATTTATGATAGGCAGTTAATAGTTTGGTCATAAATTCCTCATACGATATCAAAATTGAGTGATTAAAATTGTGTTCTAAACTATATTCATAGAGGAATATACCATAGAAATAAGTTTTGAAAATATATTCATTTAGGTCTCCAAAAACTGACTGTCCCAACTATGTTCTTGAGCTGCCTACTAGACACCCTGTCAATGTTTTGGTTCTAACTTTTTCATTTCAAATCTAAATGGAGTGATTAAAATTGGGTTGAAAAGTAGACATCAAGGGCTACTTAGGATAGAATCATGTTTTAAAAATATTCAATTTTGGTCCCTCAAAACATGACTGTCCCAACTTTGTTTTTAGAAATTTCATCAAGCTCGCAAGCCAAAAAAAATGATATTCAAGCAATTTTTCCATATTGATGATAAAAATGAATATAAGTGTTTGTAGAATTGTTATTTTAAATATAATTCATATAAATACACAAATAAATTAGAATATTTATCATCAATGTTGATTTCCATAGCGTGTTGCAACAAAAAAAACAACTACTTTTACAAAAATAAAAAAAATGTGTTTGTTTTATTTCCTTATTTATTTTATTTTCTCCACTATCCTACTCTTCTTTGAGAATCGAATATGTTTATGTATAAGAGTATTTTCAGTGGAACCATTTTAGAAATAAGGCCTCTAGTATGTACATACCCAAATTTGAAAAATGCATGTTGATAAAAATTAGGGTATGAGAAGCCAACTCCCCTTGAAAAGATGGTGCCAAAAATTGTTGAAGCATGGAGTGATGTTGCAAACAAATGATGGAGTGAAACCAATATTCAATGTATCCCTTACTTTCTTGATTTCCCATAGCCATCGTATCATGAAGTTCTTGAGCTTTTAAAATGGTTTGTTGGTGCAAACTAGAAGAAACCTCATTTTCTTTCATAACTTCTACAATTTTTGGATTTGATACATTTTGAGTCTCAGTGTAAGTTTTCTCCAATAGTGCATGTGAGATAGAATGGATGGGAAGGGTCGGTAAATTTTGCAGTTCAACACTGTAAGCATGTTGTACTGGTTTATTATGGTGAGGGTGTGGAATGAGTTGAGCAGGAAATTGTGTAGGGAATGGAGCCTCTTGATGATGTATTTGATTGTGTTGAGTAGATGATTTTGATAGGCAAGCAAGGTGTTGTGGAAGAGCTGGAAGATGCTTTTGTGCTACAAGATGAGGGAGAGTAGTCATACAATCATAAGATGAACCATGCCAAACTTGTAAACAAGATTGGTAGTGGTTATATTGAGATTGGCATGGCTGCCCTAACATATGAGTATTCCATAACGAATTATGCAAGTAAGAGAATGGAGAGGAAGTGTTTTGAACCATACCTGTAGGCCATGATTTCCATGGTTTTGACCTTGTTGCAGCTTCCCTGTCTCTTTGATATGCTACTTCCATCCTAGATAAGGAAGAACAACTATCTATGGGATGCTCCTTTCGGTTATGAGGGCAAAACACTTCATCAAATTTTTTATTTTTCTGAACCTGCAAAACATTCAATTGTGAATTTAGAGAGCTAATAAAATCATATTTAAAATTTTCAAATAAAACCTTGATTTCAGCTCTTATGTCTCTTGTTCTTGTAGTAAATTTGGAAAAGAAAGAAGAAACTTCTCTAGAATTCTTACCAACCTTGGAAATTCCTCTTGAATACCTTATGCACAACTCACAAACATCATCATATGATAACTGAAAAACATCACCTTTTCCTATCAGATTTAAGAGTTCTAAAATTCATCTTTGATTCCTTTAAGAAGGAGTGTTTTCAAGATCTCTTTTTCCAAATGTTTATGCTTTGATTTTTGAAGGTTATATCGAAATCGCTCTACATAGTCCTCCAAGCTTTCATCTTCTCCTTGTATCATACCGAAAATATCTTCATTGGATTTGCAATAGTCTTGGTACTTTTTCAAGAATATGTTCTTCATGTCCTCCCATGTTTGGATGCAGTTCCCACCTAGGCTCATGAACCATCGGAGAGCTGCTCCTTTTAGAGTAAGAGGAAACACTTTCAACCTTTGATCATTAGTACAATAATCATATCCTCTACAAAATACTTCAAACTCAAATAAGAATGTATCTGGATCTTTATTTGTCAAACCATGAAAATTTGGTAGAGACAATGGGGGAATTATGTGCATTTGTGTCACTCCTCCTAGATCTTTGATAGGGAATTCAAAAGTTGCAATGTTAGCCATTTCTTACCATAATAGAAGATGTTCTTCACGTGTTTCTTTAAGGATCCTCCTTCCAATGTTCTTGTCAATTGGTTAGTGAAATGGGTGGTGCTTACATCACCACTCGAGTGGAACTACAAGATTTTTTTTTCAAAAAAAACTCTACCTCCAAAATTAAAAAAAAAATGCAAGCATTCATTCCTACCTTAAGCTTTCACTCAATTCTGCTGTGAAGCGGGCCAGTGAACAAGTGTGTTTCTTGCTCGGTGCGCAGGTTCTTACCTTCCGTCTTTAATACCCAATTCTTCCCAAGCAGAAAAAATTAAATATGCATCACTCTTTCTAAATGGCATACACTCTCCCCGGCAACGGTGCCAAAATGTTGAGGTATAAAAGGTATCTTTTTAACACCTATTTATCTCACATTAATTATCAATCCAGGAACGACTTTTTGTTTCAAGAGTGTACTCTATCTGAGGCTGCAATTCAATCTAAGAGTAATGCTATGAAAAATGTAGTACAGTGTTCTAAATACAAGATTGAATGGATGCTTGAAAAAGAAATCAAATTACAATAACATGAACTCAAATGCTCTTAAAATCTATCTATTCACTCAACAACCATCAATCGAGGATACAGTAGCAATAACTCATTCCTCTAGAAATTGATGCAATTGAACTCAAACCGAAACAAGAAAATCAATCTGAGAACGTGGAAGCAATAACCAATATTCTCTACAGTTGACAGTCTTGCGTTAAAGAAATTAAGGAGAAATAGCAATTAAACTAAAGCTGCTATTGAAAGTAAACTAAGAAAGCTTTTCGAAAGAAAACTCTTTGCAATTTGTTAAATAATGAATTGGAAATGAACAGTACACTGAAATCGAACAGAAATGTAAATGAATAACCAACTGAAACTAGAAGAATCGAACAACAAATATTAACTAATGAATCTGAACAGCAGATCTTTAACTTAATGAAATCAAACAACAATTCTATTAAACACCAAAACCTTGTCGACAACAAACATTGTTAAATAATAATCGACATGAACAACAATCCAACGGAACAACAATTAATTGGAACAGGACATCTAATGCTGAACAAAAATGCTCTGTAAGGTTTAACAAGATGATTAATACAAGAATTAAAGTCCGTACTAAAACGAAACAACAATGTGATTCATTAACATAACGAAATCAATCAATAATTCAACGAAAAACTAATTAACCTGCAAATGTAATGAGAACAACCACAAACTATCACACGACAATAATTTAAAGGTAATGATACAACCAGCAGATCGATCCACCAGGGTTGGGCCCTCAACCACTGGTGAAACACCGCTAGAATTTACTCCAGTGTTAAGAAATTAAACGACAACGAACTCCTGTATTAATCAGGCATGAATAATGTTTACAAATAGTTCGTACTCTCTTAACAAGAGTTGATGCACAATTTTGAAAATTACAACAAGGAAATTCTCTCCAATGGCAATACATGCTTCCCCTTTTATAATCTGAAAGAGGAGAAATTAAATAGTAAATATGATCTCTCATAACAAAATTGGATTGTCCCTAACCAATTTATCAACAAGAAAATATGTTTCCATCAATATTTCCACAAGAGCAAGTCGAATTTGGATTTGCAGCTAAGATAATTTGGAGGATGGTCGCAACAGTAAATCTGAGAAAATCATGCTCAAAGAACCTTGTGTTTCTCTCAATACAGGCCTAACTTGGGAAAAACTTTTCTTTTCTAAAGTTAATTTGGTCCGTTCTAGACAAAACCCATGTTCCAGATTTTCCAGATTCTTCTCCATTTGCCCAAAATCTCAACTGCAAAACTGTCACTTCTTATTCCAGCGAATTTCTGAGTTGGAATATTTGATGATGATCTGGAGATCAAATATACAATCTGGAAAATATCTTGGAGGCTAAAATGGTGAGTGATGTTACAAAATATATTAATAAACCATCATTGATAAAATTATGCATAATAATCATCAATTTATTAAAAATAAAGGAGAAGAAATAATATTTATCCATAAGAGCATAAATAATTATAAAATGGATTTATATGATAAATTACATGATAAAGAAGAGTAGAAATGGATGAAATAAGTGTTAAAAATTGGTCGTATTTCGCAGCCCAACAACCATTTATCACTGTGGAATCCTTCAAAAGAGCCCTAGCGGGACCCTGTGACCCTGCGACTCCGCGACTAAGCGACCTTGCGACCCTACGGCTTGGTCACTGAGTCGCAAGGTCGCCAAGTCGCTCATAACCAATCATCGGCCACCGTCACGACCTAGCGACCAAGTGACCTAGCGACCTCACGACCTAGCCGCAAGTTGCCAAGTCGCCAAGTCACGGTTCACCTAATTTTGACCCCAGCGTGACCTTGCGACCTAGTTTCCAAGTCGCAAAGTCATTCTTCCTTGAAAGTTTACGCTAGTGCGACCTAGCGACCTAGTCGCAAGGTCGCCAAGTCGCAGGTCTATCCATTTCTTTAGATAATAGTTGGCAGAGGTCGCAACGACCTAACCAAAGGAGTCATTTGGGAGATTCATTGGTCTTAACATATTTATCATTATGCCATCTATATTATCATGGGATTGTTTCATGAATATGCCAGGGAACATTAAAGTTGAGCTCGATTGTGTGTCCATCTCTTCAGCCTCAAGCGATATGGGGCCCTTGGCAGTTTGAAAGAGAAAAAAGACTCTGGAAATAGAAATCTCAGAAGTAGAAATTCCCCCTTCCCCTCCCCCTATCTATGGAGACACTGCTTGTGTGTTCAGGAAAGGGGAAAATATGAGTTGGTACTAGGTATATAAGGAGTTCACAAAGCCTGAGTTTCCAGAAGATCTCCCAAACTTGCAGGTGTATATTCAGGTCAAGAGGTCCAAGCTCCACTATGCAGGCGCCCATCCACCCATATTTCCATGTGCAGATATTATTGAATGGATCCTACAAAAGGTCGACTCCAGAGTTTGGGTCATTCAAGATCACTCGAGGAAAAAATTTGCTAACCTGAAGGGGCAGGATGCGGAAGTCTAATATGCACTCCCCACTCGAGAGAAAACTTTCAACATTGAATGGGAAGCCACTCATGCATTTCCCGTACCATAGACCTTGAAGGGATGGTGGGAGGACCCCAAAAATTTAAGGGTTAAAAAGTATTAGGAATATAAAACAGAGGGCCTCGAGAAAGTCTACAAGTTTGTGGCAGCAATGATGTTCAGGATGTACGGCCGACCAGATGCCACTACTTTCAATGGGACTTGGGTCTCTCTCATGTACGCTGTCAATAAATATGGCACCCACTTCAACTAGGCCAACCTAATAGTAGCAGCCCTCAGGTCAAACATATCAGTAGCACAAGCACTTGAAGAAGGGTGCACATCCGAATTTTATATGGCTTCCTACCTGTTGGACGCAGTATGCGCAAGATGTCAATTTAAGGGATGGTCGCATAACTGGGATGTGGAGCATGGCGGACCAATCCATAAAGAGTTAAAGGTGTTCTAGGATTCCAAGTACAAACAAGAGATAGATTCGATCTCGCACAATTTCATTCCTGCACTCTACAAAAATTTGTTTGGCAAATATTATCTGTGCATGTCCAGGCGATCCATGGAAACAATAACCCGAGTGGCCAACTATTTTCCCATCACAAATAGTACTTTCATCAGGGTCTTCGGGTCATTCAAGGCACCTCACGCTCTCCCCGAGTTCGTCACCGATAAACTACTCTTGCAATAAGTGTGCTACCAAATGACGAGTGGGTTTTCCAAGGTCCTCACCAAGGGCAAGAAAAAACCATGGCCTACTCTCCCGCTTACTATCGTCACTTATACGATTAGGGATTTCAAAGAAGTAGAAGTAGAGGTTGAAGAAACCGAGGGCTTTCATTTTCTTCCCTTAGCACACATATCATATGATCCTGAAAGGATCATCCCCGCACATTGCAATCAGGCCAAATTCAAATGGAATTAGCAACACATGGAATTCCCTGTTGAAGAAAAAACCAAGAACTGGTACAACGAGGACAGGGAGGTTGGGCTAAAAGAATAAACTGATCAAGGGGGGCAGGATGATAAAACCGCGAATGAAAGGGGTGACACGCTAGGAGGAGCCTCATATTCCAAAGCCAAGAATCTAAGGACTGATACAGGCAGTAGTCTCTCTAAACATAAACAGGAAAAAAGAGACATAGAGGCTAAGGCACAACAAGAAGCCGAGAAGAAGGCAAAAGAAGAGGAACTAAAAAGGACCCAGGATGCACTAGCACAAGAAGAAGAAGAATAAGAACATAAGAAGAAGCAGGTAGGAGAAGCCCGCAGGAAAAAGGAGGAAGAGGAATGCAAGAGGAAGCAAGAGGAAGAACAGAAGGAGGTTGAGCACAAGTTAAAAGAGGAACAAAATAAAGAAGAGGTTGAGGAGAGAAAGAGGGAGGAAGAAAGCCGAAAATCGAGAGAAGATTCTTCCAAAGAAACAGGGGGGACCAAGACACCGCCCCTAGAGACAAGGTAATAGACAGAGCTACCGCACATTGATGTACCTCAGATAACCCCTATGACGAGTGTGAATTTTCCTCTCTCAGAACTTGGCACCTCCAAGGAATAGGAAGATGAGGTCCTAGATATGACAAGGCTGACCTACGACCAGTTCACGCACAAGATCAGGCAAGAGAAATAAAATGCCTCGTGCAGAACCCTATTGCACCTCTCGCAGTTACAACAGAAAAGGACATAGTCAGCTTGGATACCAGGACTAATCTGATTATGATCGCATCAGCAGATACCGCCTTTGCGGCGGCCACAGAAGAAAATGTTAGCAGGATGAGCAGAGAGATTTTGTCTCTGCAAAACAGGCTATGGGTTTCTGAGCATAAGGTAGCTCAACATGAACAAGATAAGAAGGTGTTGGAAGAAGAAATCCAAAGGCTTCATTGCACAACTGGCCATGCCAACGAATTTCCACTCACAATTCAAAGAGAGCTGCTCACTTTGGAAGCCACCATGAAGCAAGTGTACGAGGAGATTTCTGTGATAAAACAGACAGTCGCATCACTGCTGAAAGCGTAAAAAAAAACCAAAAGAAGAACTGCACGGCTAAAGGAGGCCTCCACTACTCTGGACAACATGCTAGAATGGTCAAACATGTATCTGCAGCCTCCTGACACTCTACCCAGGAAGGATTGGATTTGCACCCATAATGACAAAGTTTAGATCCAAATGAAGATACAATCCAAGGATAAACTTTTCAAGGATGTAGAGAGAGTGATGTCCGTGTATGAACACCTGATCAGTGGCATCGATTGAATGGCTGAAGTACACCATATTCCTTCTTTGGGTGCATTGGACAATGAAAAAATAAGGGAAGAAGTAGCCCAGGACATTCAAGCATTCCTACAACCCATAAGGCAAGCAGTTGCTTCCCAAGTTCTTCCAGCCTCACAAGAAAATCTTATTTCATTCATCATTACACAAGTCCGAATCTACACCAAGTTGGCTTCTCTATCCAATCAAATCACAGTAAAGAGGTGCACCTTAGTCCCGAATTCTCTTGATTGTTTTCATAGATTAAGGGAATATACTTCCCAGATCACTCCAGTCACTGCAGATTATCAAGCATGGAAAAAGTACCTCAAGGATCAGCAACAGATAGACGTACCGGACCTCTCAATCATACAGTTGCTTCCTTGACCAAGGAAATGGAAGAGGTCACAGGTCACATTAGGCAATAGGTCGCAAGTCATAGCCGAAGCTGGGTCGCAAGTTGCAAATTCCCCCTAGGTTGCAGAGCATGCCAACAGTCGGGAATATGAAGGTTCAAGGAAACCCAAGGGTCAAATTTTCTCTATAAGTACTCCCTCCGGGGAATTGTAATGGATATTTTTTTTGGGACTCCAAAAGGAGCAGAGAGAATTGTATGGCTGAATGCATAGTTCTGTGAATGAATACAAACAAGTGTTTTGATTCCACTACTAGACTCGATGAGGACTCATGTGTGTTAACATTATGAATATTTTGTCTCATGTATTGGCCATCTTTTTATAATTTATTTATCTGCTCTTTTCTACTCATGTCATTTATGCGTTTAAGCTCACTTGATGTGTTAATGGTATGAGGATATTCAATTTAGAGATGTTGGCAACTTTGTTATTAACATCATCTTATCTTTCGGAAAATGCTTAAGGAATTGAAGGGTGTTTTGACCATAGAGAAATATTTATTTTGTGGTTAAATGAATTTTACAAGCATGACCCTAATGATGTGCTGCTAAAAACATTTATTTTGGCTGCATGATTTAACTCGTTTTAATATTTAGAATGTTTTATTCTCATTAAGAATAATCAACCATTTGTCTTGTATCGTTCGAGTAACCATGTATTCATAAGTATACAAGGCTCATCCTTCGTCTAGGAACAGTTATATTCAGCGATAGTCGGACCCACACCCTAGACGAGATCCCTATCACAAACGGTTTGGTGTATAATTGGGACTTTTTACCGAGGATATCCCCTATTGTTGGCTGGACTTTTCTTCCCGTCAACATGGTGTATCATTATTATCATTTTGAATTCTAGACAAAAATTCAACAACTATGTTTTGTTTTCCAGGTCGATCTAAAATGGTGATATTAAATTCTTGAAACAATAGTAACCATCTTGTGATTCTACCATTAGTGATAGATTTATTCATTAGATATCCAATTTTAGAATGATATGTGTGAATGAAATTTTCATAACCGGTGATGTAATGTTTGAACTTGTTAGTATCATGGACAAAAACTAGAAACTCTTTTTCAATAATAGTATAATTTAACTCATCCAGATTTTATTTCTTACTTGTATAGTTGATGGCATAAGGGGTCAAGTCTTTCTATCCTAATACAGCTCCCAGAGTTGTATCTGAAGCATCAATTGAGACATGAAAAGGTAATTTCCAATTTGGTCCTCTTAAGATGGGTGCTTCAGAAATATTTTCTTTTAATGTTTCAAATGCCTTTTGGCACTCAGGGTTCCAGCTAAATTCAAAATCTTTTGAGTAATTTGAAGAGTGGAGATGCAATTTTTGTGAAGTTTTCTATAAAACTTCTGTAGTATCCTGTAAAACCAAAAAAACTCCTAACATATTTTTGATAATTTGGGATTGCTAATTTGGAAATAACTTCAACTTTAGATGAGTCCACCTTAGTTCCATTTCTGGAAATATGGTATCCTAAAACAATTCCTTCAGTAAACATCATAAAAAAAAAAAAAAATCATGACTGTAATATCCCAAAATAGGGAAATTCTACAACAATAAGAATATCTTAAGATATTCTAAAGTTGGAGATCAGCAATATATAAACACAACTGGAAATAGTAGTGAATAAACATCATACCAAAATGTATGGAAACCATAGAGTCATTTTATTATGAATCAGCAGCAAATGATAGCAATACAACTCAAAGGATCAAGGCAAACAAGCCTCCCATCAATACACATGCTAAAAGTAAAATACTGCTACATGGCAGAGTGTCTATGAACAAGAACTGCACAGTCATAGAAGGAGAACTGCTACAGGAAGTGTAAAATATCATAGATCTGCATATATATGACTCATACAATAATGGGAGAGAATATCTATGCTCCAAAACATTATTTCAAGACAATCCTGGAAGGATTGGCTGAAATGTGCAAAACCGCAAAATGTCAGAGTTGCAAGGTAGCAACTGCAACTCAAGAACTAGAAATGGATGGAGATGGTTGAAGATGCTGCATCTGACAAATAAATATCCTCCAATGGATCTTCCAAGTGAAAGGCTAAGCCTAACACTGAATATCTCACCCCTTTAAAATCACTGCAATCCCTCACTACAAATACCAACTGAAAATAACGTATTCACTGAGGGATACTGTGTTGTAGATGCAAGAAAAAGTGTTGTCCAAGTGCCAAGATCTGTAATATGCTCCAAGGGCTTCCAAACTGATCTCTCAAAAGAAATAGAGCCTCCTCCTCTGAAAAACAAGTGATGGAAGTGGTGTTGTGAACCCTCACTGCAACACCCTGCAACACAACATTATTCTGCTTTAGAAATAATGTTGTAGCTTAAGGAGGATGCTTGGCCTCAAGCCTAGATGTGAGGAAAATCAGTACAACTCCTACAAGAGGCCTCTCAAGAAAGGAGAAGGATTCCTAAACAGGAAATCCTTGTGCTAAGCAGCATTGCAACTCTGCTAAACAGCAGGAGAATGCACAAAGTCTAAACAGACAAGAAATCAATAATCTGAATCATGAATGACAATGGCTGCCTTGCCCTCCTTTTAAACAAGTGAAAGCCCTCTCCCCATGGGTCCCACTCATTAGGGTTTCCTCCACCAAATAACCCTCTTCCTATTCATACTGTGTTGTTTATCAAAGTGTTCTCCACCTCCTCTGCCAGTGTTGTTTACTTGGTCAAACTTGACCTTGTCTCCATGCAAATGTCCTATTTCACACATAAGGCTGTGAAATCTAGCACTTATGACTATCCCCTTTCACATTTGATGGATTTTATTCATGTTTTTAATAATCATGGGCTTCCTTACCCATTTATTTAGCTGCTAGGTGATAAAAACAAAATTTTAATATTCCTTTGAGCTGTGTGCTAAAATGGGAATATTACAGTCCTCCCCCCCAAATTTTGCTTGTCCTCAAGCAATTGCAAGGATAGAACTAGAAAGTATCCTCCCAGGGCATGGAGTATGAAATGTGTTGAGGAACATCTTCCCCATGTGGATCCTCCATCCCCCAAGCAATCATCCATACAAAATGAGTTACCTCCCAACATGGCAACTCCTGAAAATCCTCTTCCACCTTTGGCTCCTACAATGTAGGTGGGCTGAAAATCTGATCTTGGTAGACAAAATAGCCTACCCCACGCTTTTCTCCTCTCCACTTAGGCTAAGTGTAGATTATATACTGATCTTGGGCTGCAATGATATTTCCCTCAAGTGGCAAGATGAAGATTAGACCTCCAAGGATCTCTTCTCCAACATTATTTAACATCTTGGCCCAAATCATCTCATATGTGATGAGTTGGAAGTCACCATCATATGGCATCCAATCAATAATATGGCTCACCTCAAATGGAAATAAGTTTTTTGTTGTAGTGGCCACATACTCTCTCATGCTCCCATTAGAACATGCAATGCAAACAATGTGGGAGATATCTCCCCCAAGGGACACATCCAACCAATATGCCATTCCCCCAATCATGCTTCCAACAAATATAAAGACAATAGCAACATAAGGAACCATAATGAGAACCATGCTTGCTGCTATATGTAGCAAGGGAGAAGGACAATGGTCCCTCAAATGTAACCAATGCAGTTTGGCCCTCAATTGCAAAAGAGTGTGACAAAAAGTGTGGTGTCTCAGCCACTTGCTTGATGTCCCACTCTCCTCATATGTTTGGAGAAAGTGAATGATGTATGGTGCAAAGTGAGCATGTTCTCCAAAATACATCTCCTCCCCAATTCCACCTAGGGAGTGGTCACCAATACTGCTCATGGCCTCAAGTAGACCATGAGTTCTAGAAAAAGAATGCTCCTCGTGGGAGCAACATCTGGCACATGTATGGTTAAGGGATGCATATATACATTATACAAATCATTATGCAAACAAACAATACCCTTACCATATACCTTGCTCATACAAATGGAGTGGCCCATAGATGAGTCTCCTCTCATCCTCAAAGAGAAAAGGGGTAGTTGTGCTAACTCCCCCATCTCCATATGATCCATGCATCTCCTCATATAATGATATATATCCTCCTCAAAACCCTTCCAAAACTACCCCTCCATGATGGTGTGGTATGCTCTCATAGAACAAGTGTGGCTGAAAAGGGAATCCTCATGAGATGCTTGTAGCAACTTCTCCTTGAGCTTGGAAGCTCCAGATAAGAAGATCCTACCATGATAGTAGATGACCCCATCTCTAACTGAATATCCATCCTCATGCAACTGGTCATCCAATATCATGCAAGTGAAAAGATCCTTGGAATACTCCACCAACATCTGGGAGTTCCAATATGGATCTATCCTCCATAGTGACAGCGATGATGATCTCTCATGAAGAACATATGTCATATGGTCATCCTCCTCTTTGACATCTCCCATGCTAAATATGCAAGTTGGAAGGTTGCTATCCTTCCCCTGCTGCTTCTGCCACAATGTAGAATCTGAAATGAGAGCGGGTAAAGATGATGTTGAGAGAATGCCTCTCTCCTCCTTGAGTCTACCCAAGACTCTCAGCACTGTAAAATGAGCTCCCAAGGTCTCCACTCCTCTGAAATCAATGAATGGTGCCTCAAAATGTGAAGCATCTCTCATCATATGTTGATCTGGTGGTCTCCTTGGTGAAATCTATCCATGCAATGAGACATCATCATCGAGAGTAGACTGCATATATGAATGGACAGACTTGTCCCTGCTCTCACTGCGCAATCCAGTCTCCCTCTTAGGTGCATCAACCTCATGAAATAGACAGGGGTGTGCGCTCCACATCACATGATGCTGGTCATCCTCCCTATCTCCTCCTTTTATCTCCACAGTTCTACACCCTATCATCAATGGCACATGTGAATCATGAGTTGTGCCTCGATCTCCACATGTGAGATATTGGGGAATTTATTGCAATGATACAAGAATCCCTCTAGTTGGAGCAAGAGCTCCTCCTTCCTCTGCATGAGGTGCTAGATCAACTCTAGAAATGGCAGTGTTGTTGCCCTCATCCTCCTCAACATGAATAAGCAACCTCCCAATGATTGGATCCTCTTTTGAAAAAGGGATCTCCATGCCTTCTTATGCCAACATACAAGATAAAGGTCTTGCCTCTAGCAAAGTATGATGCAAGTTATCAGCCTCTTCCATGATTTTCTAAAGTGGTTTTGGTTTTATGGTTTCCTCCATCACATGCAAGGTCTTTGTTTGTTTATATTTGTTTTGCTTCACCACATGTGTTTCATAAATTTTCTTATCAAACTTTCCCACCAATGTTTTAATGAACCTTGCATAGGAAGAAGTATTTTCATTCTTTAAAGAAAAATATTCAAATAACCACCATGTATAGACCTTACCTCCAAAATGCAGCACTACTACTCCGATGGCTTCATCTTCGTAATCGATGCTACCGCAAAGGTATCTAGCTCTTCCACCCAAGCCCTAGCTAAACATGCTGAACCATCAAAGGTAGATAGAAGAAACCTATCCATGCTATGATGCTTTCTCCTCCTCACCTTGATCTTGAAAAACTTCCTGGGGAAAGTGATATGATCTTTTAAACTTCGAGTTTGAGATTCATATTCATGCAAGAAACTAAAGAGATACCATCTTAGGCATCTTCTCCTTCCCCTCTCATGGAAAAACTAGGCATGTGATCGTGTTGTGCATCATAGGGTGTGAATTCATGCTCACACTCCCTATAAGAAAATCTAGAGTTTGACTCAATTTCAAACCCTCTCGGATATTCTGTACACATCTCCCTCCTTAGCTTCTTGAAATCTTCATGAATGCTCTGTACAGATCTTGGAAGAAGCTTTGTAAGCCTATATTCCTTTCTTCCTCCACATAATGGAGTCTTCATCTTCTCTTTGATTAATAGCATCATGGCTGAGATCCATAAGCTGAGCCAATATTATGCTTTGATACCACTGTAATATCCCAAAATAGGGAAATTCTACAACAATAAGAATATCTTAAAGTTGGAGATCAGCAATATGTAAACACAACTGGAAATAGCAGTGAATAAACTTCATACCAAAATGTATGGAAACCATAGAGTCATTTTATTATGAATCAGTAGCAAATGATATCAATACAACTCAAAGGATCAAGGCAAACAAGCATCCCATCAATACACATGCTAAAAGTAAAATCAGTACAAATTCTTCAAGAGGCCTCTCAAGAAAGGAGAAGGATTCCTAAATATGAAATCATTGTGCTAAGCAGCATTGTAACTCTGCTAAACAACAGGAGAATGCACAAAGTCTAAACAGAAAAAGAAATCAATAATCTGAATCATGAATTACAATGGCTGCCTTTCCCTCCTTTTAAACAAGTGAAAGCCCTCTCTCCATGGGTCCCACTCATTAGGGTTTCCCCCACCAAATAACCCTCTTCCTATTCATACTGCATTGTCTATCAAAGTGTTCTCCACCTCCTCTCCCAGCGTTGTTGACTTGGTCAAACTTGTCTCCATGCAAATGTCCTCTTTCACACATAAGGGTGTGAAATCCAGCTCTTATGACTATCCCCTTTCACATTTGAGGGATTTTATTCATGTTTTTAATAAGCATGGGATTCCTTACCCATTTATTTAGCTGCTAGGTGATAAAATAAAATAAAAATAATATTCCTTTTAGCTATGTGCTAAAATGGGAATATTACAATGACTTAATGAGAGATTTGATTCCTTACATCTTATGAGAACTTTTTCCAAATTTTCAAGGGCTTCTTCAAAAGAATTTCCATAGACCGTAAAATCATCCATATCTACTTCCACACAGTCATGAATTAAATCAGAGAAAATACCTAATACTGTTCTTTGGAATGTTGCAGGTGCATTTCATAATCCAAAAGGAAGTACTCGGTAAGCATAAGTTCCCCATGGATAGGTAAAGGTGGTTTTGTCTTGATCTTTGAGTGCTACTTGAATTTGATTATACCCACTAAAACCATCCAAGAATGAAAAATATTTCTTCCCTGCTAGTGTATCTAAAACTTGATATTTGAAAGGTAATGGAAAGTGATATTTTAAAGTATCTTCATTCAACTCCCTATAATCAATACACATCTTCCATTTTCCATTCTTTTTAGGTACAATTACTAAGGTGTAACCCATTGATTTTACATTCAACAGTTTTTGTAGTTCTTCCTTTACAATTTCCCTAATATTTGAATTCATTCTTCTTTGAGGTTGTCTGATTGGTATATAATTCTCCTCAATATAGATATTATGTATGCAAGTTTCAGGGTTGATTCCTTTCATGTCAGTGTATTCCCACGCATACGCAGAAGAATGTTTTTGCAATGTTTTTATTAACTCCTATTTTTGAAATTTTTCTAGGTTTTTGTTTATGTTTAAAATTTTTACCTAGAAATATTTCAATTGAAGAATTACCAAATTCTTCCATAGAGTATAAAGACATTTGTCTAAATGATAGGAATTCAATATTACAATGTTTCTGAAAATTTTGACTATTCTCACATTGTGAAGATGATTCATGATTTTCTATTGAGTTTAGAATTTGATTTTCTTCACTAATGTGTGAGATAGTAAAAATAGGTTGTATGCCATTGTCATAATCCATCCATTCTTAATTTTATACTTCTATAATTAATTTTTCTAGAGGATATAAAGTGAATTTCTTTGTTGAAATTCCATCAAAGATAAACATATCATCAGATGTACAACTAATGAAAGCATTAGCTATAGATAACCAAGGCCTTCCTAATATCAATGGATGTCCTCCTAAGTTATTCTTGGGGGTTAAGATCATAAAATCAACTGGATAGTCCCAAGAATCTAAGGATACATAAATGTCTTCTAATAAAACATTAGGTTTGATTACTAATTTATCTGCTAGTTGTAGTAATGTTCGTGTATACTAAAGATTTGGAAGTTTTAGTTGTTCCATAGTTTATTTACTCATGATGTTTATAAGTGATCCTAAGTCGATCAATGTGTTTGGGATATCAATACCATTGATGGGTGTTTTCACAATGGGACTTCCTGGATCCAAATATTTTTTTATGGTTGTTTTTCCCATCATGATATCTGCAATTTTCCCCACTAACTATATTCTTTTTACTTCCTTTGTTTTTCTTCCAGATTTGTTTATGTTCAACACTCTTATTGTTTTTGAAATAATTGGAATTTCTTTAATGGCATGTAACAAAGGAATTTTGATACAAAAATTCCTCAATTCATCTAATATATCATATTTAGGCAACATAATTTGTTTTTCTACCCCTTTGTCAATTTGTAATCTTTTAGGGAAAGGACGTTTTGGTATAGATACTAAAGATTTCTCTCTGATAGGAGTTGAGTTTATTGGATTTTCTTGTGTTTGATTTTGAAAATTTTGATTCTGATGAAGAGATGTCTCATTTCCAGAATGATGATTTTTATTTTGAATATTTTTATCTTGATGAAGAAAAATCTCCTCATCAGAGTGATCATCTTTTTCCTAAAAAACAACAAAAGGCTTTTTCTTCTATAATATTACTACACAGCATTTTGTCACCATCACTGCAATCCCTCGCCCCGCATATTGGAGGGTCATTCCTTATTTGGCGTGGGTAGCCAGTTCACCCCACGCGTCAATGTGGAAGATTTGCGCTAGTGCTTGTGCCACCTAGCGCTCTTTCTCAGTGCAATGCCCGTTCCAAGCTCTTTTAGGAATGTTTTTTAACAAATAGAGGTGGAAGTTTCCTTCTAAACACCTCAAGGATGAGTCACTAGAAGTGGTTAAGTTGATCAGCCACGGATCTCTCTCTTTAGGTAGTGGTTTTCATCTCCCATGGAACACTCCTTAGAGATAGGCCTCCCTTCCATAATTATAGGGATCCTAACCTCTCCCTCTCCCTCTATATAAACAGGCCTTCTCCCTTTATGAAAGCTAGCTGAACATATAGCCAAGTAGCTGAACTTGGAGAAGAATACTATAGCTGAGTAATTGTCATTAAGAAGGTAGAACTAAGGAGAACTCTGTAGAGAGAGTCTCGTCTGAATTCCCGACGAGCCTTTGTGAGATGTGCTCTGCTTGAACCCTTTTGGAGGAGACCACAACATCAAAGTTTGGTTGTATTCTTCCTTTCATTTATCAATATACTCGACTATGGTGTTGCTTCCATCATTGTGTTATGTTTTTTATTCAATGCAATTGATTTAGTCCTCTTCGACTGACTAATAGTTACTAATGTGAATTAGTATGTTGTATATTGTCATTGTTTCTTGTGTGTGCAGATGTCCGAGCATGAAAGTGAGCGGATCGTGATCTGGCAAACCAGGAGCGAGGAGCGAGCCACTCTTTTCGACAACAACAACAACATAGGACCTCTAGTAAGTCATCTATCAAATCTCCGTCCATTCGTTAACTAGGAATCAATATTATAGCTTGTCTTGTTTGTGGCTAGACTCACTCTAGGGCTAGTGGGATCACCTTTGTCCACAGAGGGGATTTACCTCACCAAAAAATTGGTGACTCTAGAATTTCTTTAGTATTTGATAAGAATCTAGGATGAAGACCAAGAAAATTTCGTGCTTCCAGATCAAGAACTCGAACTCGAAGTCTCTGATGTGTATTTTATCACAAGATCGTCGCAGAGGGGTGCAGTCCCCATGCTGACCAGTACCCGTCCCTCCGGGGAGAGTATGGGGATGGTGATCGATAGGGTGTGTCGAGGGGCACAAAAAGGAACAGGGAGTAGAAAGGTTGACATCTAAACCATCCCAGATCTAACACTAAAAGTAGTGTTGCGCACTATCATGCGGGCTGCAATATTGCAAGCACCGCATGAGGCCACAAAGACACAACTACTTCTTTCCATAAAATGCCTGACCCTGAATCTCTAAAATTGGGTAGAGGCCATGAATATTAACATTAAGCGGCAACTAACCAAGTGCAAGAAGACCAAACTGAAGCAATTTGGGTATGGATCCATTTTGGTATCATTCTTTTTGGAACGACTATCGATATTCTAGCGCCAGGAGGTCATTGTCCTGATGCCACCACCCAGAGAACCACAGATGGCCTGATGGGCTGCGCTGATGCCCAAAGCAGGGGGTGGCCAACATATGTCTTGAAGTCTGGAATTCTTCAATTGAATCCACCGACAATTGATTTTCGTGGAGGATTGGCCCTACTCGGGTACAGACTTCACCGGTGATCTAGACCTCGGATCTCAGTTTTTATGTACTCTATTATGGATGGCTTTGCCCATGCCACATGTCATGTATCAGAGATATCAGTTGTATTTGTACTGTTACATAGTATTTTGTCACCGTCCCTGCAGTCCCTCGTCCCGCACATTGGAGGGATATTCCCATGACCTGTAAGCAGTGACATGACCTTAAACCACTTTCACGGCATCCCCTTTTATAAGGAAAAGCATTCCCCTGAAGAAATTTTCCTCTGAAAAACCCTAAAAACATATCTTTTTGCCTTGGCGCAACTAGCCAGTTTAGCCCTTGCGCCAATGGGGGAAATCCACCATAGAGGGCACGCCAACTGGCGCACTTTCCCTGTGTCTCACTTGTGCCAAGCTTAATAAGGGATTTTTAAAAAAATAAATGGCGGAAGTTTGATTCCAAAAAACTCCTGAACGAGTCACCAAAAGGAGTTGGGTGGTTTGGCTCCGGATCTCCATGTATGGGAAGTAGTTTTCCACCTATCATGGAAGCTTCCTTAGAGATAGGGCCTATCCCATGATTATAGGGTTCCCAAATCCCCTTCCTCCATCTATAAAATCTTGCCTTCACCCTTAGCAAGCTAGCTGAACCTGTAGAAAGGAAACTATATCCAGACAGCTATTGAGAGCCAAGCCAAAGAGAGAGAGCTTTGTCCAGATTCCCGACAGGCTTTGTTGAGACGTGCTCCACTGTCAGCCTAGCGGAAGGAAGATCATAGCGTCAGAGCTTTGGGTTTTAATCTTTCCTTTGTTATTTATAATATAAGAGACTCTAATTATGCTTCCATTCATGTGTTTATTTCTTTATGCAATGAATTACATCTTCTCTGATTGATGTATGGTTACATGCTTTAGATTTTACGTTGTATGTCGTTGTTTCTTTACATGTCATGTGCAGGTGTTCGGATGTGTCGAATGGAAGGATCGTGATCTACCAAACGAGGGATGGGAAACATCATATTTTCTTCAACGACCACTGCATGGGATTTGAGGTAGGCTACTTGTTGCAATCTAGGTCTTTTTGTAACTAGGAACATGCATCATTGCATGACTTGATTGTTGCTAGACCCGATCTAGGCTAGTGGGATCGCCTCTATCCGCAGAGGGGTTTTACCTCCTCAACAAAATGGCGACTCCAGTGGGGAAGTTAGTTGGAGTTAGTCTTTCTTCTTTTGGTTGCTTTTGGCTTTTGATTGATTGATTTTCTCTTCTGGTTCACCTCCTTTTGGTGTAAAACCCCTGTTCAGCCCCCAGAAGACCTGATCCAGTCTATGTTTGCTCTTTTTTCATTTCTTCCCATAGTAAACTCGATTAGCATGGTTTATAGCTTGAAAATCATGCCAAATGGTGATTGTTTCTAGTTAGTCACCTGCGCCAACGCTGTTTTGGCGCAAGATACAACCAAACAGTCACACCAACTCTGTTTAGTGTTAGGGTTTTCTTGTTTTCGAGCCCTCTGAGTTTGATTTCTGGTCCTGGTGTCATTTTCATGAGTGATTGAGTGCCTTAAAGTATTTTTTTACTGTGTTTGACCCTTTTCCTCCAGTTTTTTGCCCTTTACCATCAGTTTTTCATTCTAGCCCTAGGGTTTCTAGGTGCTATAGTGTGTTGAGCCTCCCGTGGGAGTTTTTGGTTCTCGCTTTTCCAGTCAACTTCGTTTTATCTTCTTTGCATTCATCTTGTTTCATTCCATTGTATCATTGCGTCATTTGAGTGATTGCTCTATTTTTCATTCAAGTTTTGCTTCGTCTCATTTCAAGCCTAGATTACACGGTTTTTGTGAGTCTTTTTGAGATTCTTCTTCGATTGGAGGGATTTCTCCATCAGTTTGAGTTCTGAATGTGTGCTTTTGCATTGAGTGAATTTGTTTGTTTCATCTCTTTCACTGTCACTTCTCGAATTGGTTTCTTCATTAGTTTTTCATTTCGTTTGGTGCATTTGCTCTAAAACATTGAAAAATACAAAAAAAAGCTTTTTTATTAGTCTAGTGAAAATTGAAAGCTTTTCCGCATTATTAGTGTTACATAACTCTAAAAGAAAAGTTTTTAGTTTCATTAGCTTGCATTAGAGACATTGGTGGATGTTTTGTGATCATTTTGTTGTTATTTGAAAAGCTCTCAACCTTCCCGTAATTAGCTCTTCATCAAACAAAGTGATATATTGTGGCATGTAGTGTGCATTTAGAGGATTTTTGAGATACAACATTCAATAGGGCCTGAAATTGAAACATAATTTGAAGATCAACTATAAAATTTATTCAATTAACCTAAGGCAACATTGAAACATTAATGGAATATCTAGAGGTCTAGGCTAGTGACGTGTTCCGACGTCGTTAAACCTGGTAGTTGTCGTTCACCTTTTGGCTTTAGACAGCGCTAGTACGGACTTGTGCTCCCTGTACCATCACGTATATAAAGGGAGACCCCACTAGTTTGCTATCCTTTATCCATAGGAAGCTGAGTGTGTCGCCTTTTACCCATGATACACCGGACACAACATTCGGGGATATTACCTGAACATACGTCAAGTCCTTGGTTGATTTCTCTTTCATTTTTTAACCAAGGTGTATATGGCAGTTCACGAATATCTGGTACACCCATCTGCCTAGGATACCAGAGCAGTCATTTTGATATTTTTTGACACATTAAATTTGAAAAGATCATCAAGCGCATGTCCTTTCACGCTTGTTTCCAAACTGAAAGAGATAGAGTCATCTTTTACTTGTTTCTAGACTCTTAAAATATGAAACAATAAAATTTTCCAAGTTTCAATGTGGTAAAATTAATCACCTACGATCACACGCCCTTTTAGAGATTTTTTTTCGGCCTGTTGATTGTTTGCCTTGGTTTTTGCCCGTGTGTCTTTGTTTTGATCTCTTCCTCTTCTTTATTGTAGTCACAGTGGCGGAACCCTCAGTTTCGTCTACTGGTATTCCTTACACAGATTATTCATCAGAGGTCTCTCAGTCCTCTGCTGAACATCAGTAGCCGATTGCATCCGAGTTTCCCGATGGGGGACCGGTTATATCTGAACTTCCCTTTGGATGACCAGTTGAGTTCAATTGGCCCTTGTCCAACGCTTGGTTTGGATTTGGAGTAGGGGACACTTCCCTCCTCTTACATCAGGATCGCCTTTCTTGGTTGTTGTTATACCTCCTAGTCCTCACCGTCTTTTAGAAGATCTTGCAGCAGGGTCAGATATGGACTCATCTAGTCCTTCTCCTAGTGAGGAAATTCCTACATCTGGTGAAGATTACTAGCTTTTTCCAAAAAACATCCCCGAATCTTTTGTCATGTCTTCACCTAGTCCTTCGCTTCCAGTGGGATATAGGTCCTTAAGTCAGGTCATGGCCACTATGGCCTCTATGGGAATATTGATTCCGTCTACGAGACCAGTTATTCCTTCGTTAGGAATGTTGCCTTCGACACCTCTCACAGCATCTCCTTTCGTCACGTTAGTACCTATTAGGGCTAATGTCTGCGTAGCTGTGTCTACGCCCGCTGTCACTACTCACTCAACTAGGACCTCGTCAGTTCCTGAAGACATTTACATAGCTTCTGCTATTCTGGAGAATATTTCTCCTGAGGAGTATCAATTTTCTTTACAACCGTTGAACTCCGAGGTTGGTCACTCTTCTCAAGATCTCAACTGTCCTTAATTTTCCCATTATGGACCAGATGGTACCGCGATTTATGTATTTCCTTATCAATGCGATGAGAAGGGCAACCCTCTTCGTTTTCCTACTCCTAAGGCTTATCAGTACATTAACATTTTTCTATCTTCCCAGGCTGGGAAACCTTCTAACCCACAAGGACAACCCTTCCAGGGACAACCTTTGGCCCATCCAAGATATCTATATGACCCGCAAGGACAACCCTTACAAGGGAAACCTTCGAGCCAGTAGGGTTTGTTGTACGGTCCGCAAGGGCAGTCCTACAACCCTCAAGGTCAACCTCTACAGCCTCACCTTGTGGTCCAACCAAGGAAACCTCAAGGACCCATAGGTTATTCGAGGTATCAACCCAGATCATTGTATAGTCCTGGGGGGCAAACCCATCCTTCTTAACCATTGGTGAAACCTCAACAACCTTAGTTTCCAATTGGTCCAAATGTTGCACAACCAGGGCCACCCTATGGTCCTATCACAGGTTAACCTGGTTATCAGGCACAACCTGTCCCTCTCCCTCCATCAGGCCAACCTGCTCAGCCGGGGCAGCCTAGTGTCCTTTATCAGCCAGGCCAACCTATTCAACCAAGACAACCTATTCACCCAGGCCAACCTGTTCAACCAGGGCAACCTGCGCAGCCAGGTCAACCTATTCAACCAGGACAACCTGCACAACTAGTTAACCATGCTCAATAGCCGATCTATTCTGTGCCACAACCAAACCCACCTGTGCACCCAACTTATCAGGCTCAGCAAGGTCCCACTTACTAGCAGCCCGTTCGACCCCAAGGCGGCTATTACTTTCAAGGTCAGTCTCGACCGGTTTACAACCCGCCCTAAGGTTCTGGTTATTACCTTCAACAACCAAGCTACACTTATACTCTGCATTCAAATCCGTACACTGCTCAAACAGGGCCCACGTATAATCAAGGTCAGTTCCCTGGTTATCAACCCCCATACCCTGGTTATCAGCAACCGTATCAACCCAATTATATGGCTTATACCCCCTATGGTCAGAATCCTCTGGGACAGAACCAATGGGGGCAGAATTATGCTCAACCAGGTTGGAGTACAGGTACAGGTCCTTATCGGGCACCTGGCATGCCTTTTAATCCTCAGTTACCTTTCCTCGCCACATTGGAATTGCTGGATGTATCCAAGTTGAGCAACGATCCGATTCTTCATAATCCATATTGGCCTCCGGTTCCGATGAAGGTACCTGGTGACTGTCCCAAGTTTGAGGGTAAATTTGGAGAAGACCCCCAAGCACATGTCATGACCTACCATTCGTGGTGTTCTTCGAACTCTTGGGTGGATGACTCGAACCTTCTACGTCTTTTCCAGCACACTCTTACTGGTGCTGCTGCTAAATGGTACATAGAACTACCCTGTAGTATTTTTTAAGACTTTAATACTTTAGCTATGGCATTCCTGACACATTTCCAGTTATCGGTTCGTTATGAAGCCAGGACGCATCTCCTAACTTCTCTGAAGCAGGACAAAGCCACTCATATTTTAGATCATATTCATGAGTGGAGTCTTCATCGTCATCTGATCAAGTTCGATATTCTTGATCAGCTTCTAACTCACTAGTTCACTACCTCCTTTTTCAACAAGATTGCATAGGACATTGCGATGGGGGCATGTGTAACTGAGGAACAAGCCATCGCTCGTGCCCAGTACCTCGATTTGGTGTACTCTAAGTCTAGCATGTTATATGATATCTTGACTGATGCCCTGCGACTAGGGACCTCTAAAGCACCACCTACCCCATCGGTTGATGGTGTTATTGGTTCCGTCTCTCAGACTCCTCATAAGTCTTCTAATAGGAAGCAGAAGTCGAATTCTTCCAATAATTCTACTCCTCCCTCCACTCCAGATTCTGGTAAGACTGCGGAGGTTAATTCCGTTCAGGCCAATCCTGCGAAAAATACCTCCAAAGCGAAGAAGAAGGGCAAAGGAAAGTCCAAATATGATGCCCCGAAACCAGAATCCTCCAAACCACGTGCTAATGATGGTTCGCAATGGAAACCAAAGTACCCTTGCCTGATCTGTGATGGAGACCACTACACCAAAGATTGTCCCCAACAATCCGAGGCTAGTCAAATTCTTAAAGGCTCTAAGGGGACTCCGGCAGTTCTTAAGGAACCTTTTCCATCTCAGCGGACCCAGATCGTTGAGCAGCCTTCACCGTCTACACGATTTGGGTCCCAAGTTTTTATGATGAATGGTGTTGCACCTTTTTCGATTGCCACTCGTTCGAAGAATTATGCCGAATCACGTCAGGCAATTGGGAAGGAAGTCATTGATGGCCCGCCTCCCCCACCTACCTCTGGTCCTTTAGAAATTGAGAAGCCCAACACTGAACCCATTATACGGCCACCTTCCAAAGGTGTTCTTAGAAAGTCTTCCTATAATCCGAACGCACGTGCTGCTCAGCATTACAGCATTGTTGAGGATTTGGCATAGGCGCCTTCCGCAATGTCTGCATTGGAAGTGCTTCAAATTTTCCCATCTTAATGGAAAGCACTGTTATCTGCAATCGGTGGAATTGATCCTGCCAATTCTAGTCTTCTCACCTTCGATCTAGAGAATTTTTTCCCCCGACTTCCACATCAAATCGCCCTTGTTATACAAGTCGGTATCAACAGCCTCAACATTCACAGGGCCATTGTGGACGAAGGTGCCTCCACCTGCGTTTTGTCATCTTCCTACTAGAAAGCCATCGGCTCTCCAGCCCTCACCTCATCTCCCAATGCCCTCGAGGCATTCGATGGTAGGGAATCAAAACCCCTGGGTGTTCTCGCAAGTTTATCAATCACATTACAAGGTAAGACAATCAACGTCAAAGTGGAAGTTGTTGATGCCAAGCTCAAATATAATCTTCTACTTGGTTGCAGTTGGACTCACGCCATGCTATGCGTCCCGTCCACCCTCTTTCGACTTTTGAAATTTCCGCATGAGGGCAAGATTATAACTGTTGATCAATTGTCTTTCTTTACCTCATCCTTGGAGAATAACGTACCATACATGGATCAAATTCCTAATCCCCCTGACAGTGTGGGACCTGTTCTTTTCAAGGACCCTGCCCTCATGGGTATTTTTCCCATGCCACCACCGAACACCGTTCAAGTTAACATGATCTCTAGGTCGAATGACCCGTGGATCATCCCTTCTCTTGAATAGGTGACCCCTTTGGAGAATTGATGCCTCTGACCCCAGTTGAAATTAATTATTGTGAGATCGTTGCTGCATCAGATCCTCCTCCTACTGAAAATTTTCCTTTGAGCATGGCTCTTGACATTTATTCCCATTCCCCTTGGCTCGACGATGCAGATTCACCCGATCCTTTGAGAGAAGTCTTTCCGTCTGACGAAGCTATCGTGGAGACGATGTCTCTCGAAGATCTGCCATGGAGCAATGGACATCATCGTTCCTCGTTCATGCTCAGCCTAGGGGAAATGTCTAATTGTCTCGAGCGTTTTGCATCTCAGGTTCCCTCTCCGCCTCTCCGAATGCCAATATTGACTCATGAGGTTCTTTCGGATGGAAATCTGAGTAATATCACCTAAAAAATGGCTATCAACATCTCCGTTAAACTGGGGGTTATTGATAACATTCACGTGGGAGTTACTTTTTCTCCCGAAGAGATTCAAGTATACACTAGCCTTTTCCACGAATTCCGAGATGTTTTCGCATGGTCTTATGAATAGATGCCTGGGATCGATCCTAGTATAGTCGTGCATGAAATTCCCACCTATCCAGGTGCGAAGCCCGTGCGTCAACGTCTACGCCCAGTGCATCTTCGAAAATCCATAGCTATAAAAGCAGAAGTTGAAAAAATTCTTAACGCGGGCTTCATATATCCAATCCCCCTCACAAAATGGGTTTCCATTGTCCCTATAGATAAGAAGCAAGGCACGATTCGAGTCTATGTTGAATATAGAGACATCAATCACACTTTTCCCAAGGACAGTTATCCCACTCCCTTTATAGATTAGATCATTGAAGACTATGCGGGGAGTGAGATCTATTTCCTTATGGACGGCTTCTCGGGTTATAATCAAATTAATATTTTACCCTCTGATCAACATAAGACCACCTTCATCTATCTTTGGGGCACGTTCGCCTATAAGAAGCTCCCATTCGACTTAAAACACACTGGAGCCACCTTCCAGCATGCAATTTCCTACGCCTTTCATGACATACGTCACATTGTTCAGCCATATATGGATGACCTCCCTGCTCATTCAGCTCGGCGTGAAGACCATCCCGAACACCTCCGCCAGATTTTTCTCCGCTGTAGACGTTACAACATCAGGCTCAATCCTCACAAGTGCGTCTTCTGTGTTGACTCTGGTCATCTTTTGGGGTTCATTGTCTCTAAAGATGGAATCCTCCTGGACCCCCTCAAGGTCAAGGCTATTGTTAATCTCCCATCCCCATCCTCGTTGCATCAACTTCAGAGTCTTCGGGGAAAGCGAATTTCTTACGTCGCTTTATCCTGAACTATGCAGAAGTGGCCAAAGGTTTTACGCAACTTCTAAAGTAGGATGTTCCCTTCCATTGGGATGATATTTTCCAGCAATCCTTCGATAAAATTAAAACGTTTCTTTTCAATGCTCCGTTAATATGTCCTCCTAACTATCATCGCGACTTTACCCTCTATTTGGCTGCCGCATTCATCACGATTGCCATGGTTTTGGTACAGGATGACGATGACAGAAATGAACATGTGGTTTACTATCTGTATCGGAATCTTCTCGACACTAAAACGCGTTATGCCCACATCGAGAAGTTGGCGCTTGCCGCGGTCCAGGTCGTTCAGCGGTTTCACCATTACATCCTGTTGCGCACGGTAACCGTGATTTCCGACTGCAACCCCATGACTTACATCTTGTCTCAACAATTGCTGGGGGGAAAGTACTCCAAATGGATTGTGATCCTTCAGGAGTTCGATTTGGAGTTTACTACTTCCAAATCGACGAAGTCACTGGTTTTTGCTGATCTTATCTGCTCTCTCCCTACCGACTCTGTTCCGTTTCAATTCGAGGATCATATCTCGGATGAAACTCTCTTTCTAATCAGCACTCATGATCCATGGTATGGTGACATCATCATGTACCTTCAGACATCTACCTTCCGATCTGAGTTGACAAAGGATGCTCGACATCGCGTTCAGCATCAATCGCAACCATATCACATTGTCGGAGATACCTTATATCGTGTCGGAGTAGATTCTATGCTCCGCCAATGTTTGACCATGGAAGAGGCTGAGAAAGTCTTGGATGACTGTCACAGTGGCGCCTGTGGCGATCACATGTCTGGTTATGCTACCACCCAGAAGATTCTGCGTGCGGGTTACTTCTGGCCGTCTATGTTTAAAGACTGTATTATTACAGTAAGAAAATGTCATGCGTGCGCCACCCCTACCTTTACATCCTATCATTACCGTAGGCCCTTTTGCTAAATGGGGCATTGATTTTATGACATGTAACCCTCACTCGGTTGGGGGGCATGCTTATATCATTTTTTCCATAGAATACTTCACCAAGTGGGCTGAGGCGATGCCTACATTAGCTGCCGACAGTAAGACGGCCGCTCAATTCATTTTCAACCATGTGATCACACGTTTCGGTGTTCCTCAAGCCATCATCACTGATCATGGCACTCATTTTCGAGACTACATGATGGTAGAGCTGACATCAAATTTGGGCTTGCGTCATGACAACTCAACGCCATAGTACCCTCAAGAGAATGGCCAGGTTGAGGCCATGAACAAAGTTCTTGTCACGGTGCTTCAACGAAAAATTGGTATTCACAAATCCAACTAGCATCTCCAATTGTTCTCATCTCTCTAGGCCTACCATACGTCAGTAAAGAGCGCCACCAGATTCACACCTTTCCAATTGGTGTATGGTCTGGAAGCAACTCTTCCGGTTGAATGTGAAATCCCTTCGCTGAAGTTGGTTGTGGAATTATTGCCCGACACTTCCCAGGAGGAAGAACGTCTCCTGTATCTAGAACGACTGGACAAAACTCATCGCTTGGATGCTTTAGTTATCGAGGCACAAAAAAAGCGGGTTAAAGCTCATTTCAATCAAACGGTTTCTCCACGTTCTTTTATAAAAGGGGACCTCGTCCTCTTATATGATCAAGCACATGATAAACTTGGGGTAGGAAAATTCCAACCCATGTGGCATGGGCCCTATATTGTTAAACGTGTATTAGAAAATGGGGCCTATGAGCTAATCGATTATGAAGGTATTCCTTTGGCGCAGCCTAGAAATGGGTTGTACTTGAAGAAGTACTGCGCTTGAATTATTCTTGTGTGGTGTGTGTACATAAGTGAGTGATTTCATTTTTGTGCATGTGTGGTGTGGTGTTCTTTGTAAGCGTCTTTCTGCTGATTGGGTCTTCCTGATTGTGCAGATGTCTATTACTCCTTTTGTCGGTTTCGCGGATGGTGCCTCCCGTAGTACCAAGAATCTGTCCTCGACGTACCTGGGTAATCTACAATCTCGCTCGGTGAGGTTAGTTAATTTACAAGGTGTTTGTCTAGGGCCTGCTACAAATAATGTCGTGGAATATAGTGCCATTTTGGAATTATTGAACGAGGCCGTTAACCTCAGTATTCGTGCATTACTTGTATACCTGGGCTCACAGCTTGTAGTGTTACAGCTCAATGGTCATTATTCAGTTAGGAACCCATCCATTTTAAGACTGTATCTACGTATTCGTTTACTAGAAAGAAATTCTGATTACATCACATATCAACATATACCTAGACGAATGAATGCATTAACAGATGCAGTAGCTAACATGGTATTAGATAGACATTTACGCAACTTGTAAAAACATCATCATATGTGAAAAAGATCCATGCAGAAATAGATATATATATATATATATATATATATATATATGTCGAAATGTTTGCAGTTTGTGTGCATCACATAAAATCCAAAAATATACATGTCTATTTTAATAATATCTGGAGACAACATGTCTCTCAAAAATATGCAAATGAAAAGCCTAGGCAACTAATCAGCATGGTGCTCATGGTAGCATGTTACTGCCCACACCAATCGCCTCAGTAAGCGATGAAGGCGACTAGGCACCCCTACAGTGTGCCTCTAATAAGCCATAGGGACATATGCTAGGCGAGGATAATCAAGAATCCCACGGGTGATTCCCTCTAAGTTCTGAACCATCTCATTCCCCTCGCCCCCCTCCCCTTGAGGGTCATAGGCGAGAGGGGTCCTTCGCGCTATCGACGACTTCCCGGTAGGAATATTTGGGCCAACATCTGCATACATATAGGATCGATTGTTAAAGCATGCATGTATACCAAAAAAAAATCATAAAATCCATAAAAATAAAAAGAGTCTTACCCAGCTCCTCATCCCAGTCCTCTTCTTCCAGGAGTGGAAGGTTTGGGTCTCCTGTGAAATTAGTACCGGCATAGGGCCAGTCCTCTACGATGATCAACTATCGCGAAGCCATCTGAAGAACTCAGGCCACCATAACATTTTCTAGCCCCCTCCTGCTCTGTGCATCAATGCTGCCCATCGAGCCATCTGTGGCTCTCTCAAAGGTGGATCTGTGACTATCGCTCCCTGGCCCCGGAAGATAGGTAATCGTTCGAGGATGAATGATACCAAGATTGAATCGTACCCAAGCTGCTGCAGTTTGGTATTTTTACATTTTTTCAATTTCCATTTGATACTCATGGTTACGACCGTAGCCCAATCAAATAATGTCAGATTCATACATTATGATGCCAAGAGGAGTTGTGTTTTGGTAGCCTCATGCAGTGCCTGCGACCTCGCGGCCCGCGTAATGGTATGTAGCACCACTCTGAGTGCCAGATCGGGAACAATGTGAATGTCCACTTTACCACTACTTGATCCTGTTTGTGCCCTTGGGCACACTCTTTCCATAACCGTTGACATCTTTTCACCAAAAGGCCTAGTACCTGTCATGATCAGAACTGGACCTTTGCGGGACAATCCAGTGATGAAGTAAACATCGGAAACTTCGAGCTCCAGCACTTGACCTCGAAGCCTGAACTTCTCTTCGTTCTCATCCCAGATACTGATTAAGTATTGCAACAATTTAGGTTGTGCCCTGAGACATGGTGTCAAGAATAATTTCTTTAATCTGCAATCTCGAAGAGAATTCACGCATTGCTCATTCTCCATTGCCATTTCGTCCTCTTCACTGTGCTCCTTTTCTTTCCATTCGATCACCATTGTGGCTTTATACCTGCATCAAAATGGTCAAAGAACATCATAAGATCCCTTGGGCATTAAAAAATTCAATTGATTGGTTCAATTTTTGCGAAATTTAAGCGAAAATTGAGGTTGCGCGATTGGCACGACTGTTTTGCTGACAGTCACGCCAGCTGGCGTGACCCCTTTGCAAAAATAACTCGATTGGCGCGGGTCCATGCCTCATACCCACGCTAATATTTGAAGCCCTAAATTTGCAAATTTCCCCCTCAGGGATGCCAAATCACAATGGAAACCTATGAAATATGAATTAAAATGTAGCTAATGGAAGTGCCTCTTACCCTGAAAAGACGGGATTCAGAATGATCCACCGGATCGTCCACAATCGTCACCGCAAGTTTGCAAGGAAAAAACTCACTGTTGCTCTCCACAAGAGGTAAAAAGTAAAAATTAAATATGTTTTTACTATTTTGGTCATATTTATAACTTTTCAAAATCAAATTAGGTTTTGAAGCTTATTTTTCTAATATTTTATTATATTTTGTCGAAAAATGGGTTTTACGCTTGCTTTTTGTGCAGCGACATGTTTTCACGCGACTGGGATGACGATACGAGTTGTATTTTATACTTTTTCGGACTCGGTAAAAACAAGAAAAAGTCACTACTGGAGTCATCTCTGAGCTCTTTTCTGACTCTCTAAAAATGAAAATATTGGTGAGTCACTTTTCATTTTGATCTCGTTAAATTGGCTGTGAAATGACATCTACCCAGTATACGTTTACCCCTTTTTCGGGCTAGGATAGATTATTTACGAAAAAGGAATACCCTATCCTATCGCGACTAGGAGGTTTTCTCAGACATATTTTTCTACCTTTTCGGATCTGAGGAACTATATATGAAAAGGGACTATTGGAGTTTACTTTTCTGCTATCTTTTCAAACTCTCTAAACATGAAAAGACGTGGAGTTCTTCCTTTGTTAGACTCGTTAAAACCTGATGACATCGGACTCCGTCGTAATGACGATACTCGAGTTCCTCCTTCCTAGGGCTTTTTAAATGTACTAGGTTCGATTTGTCCGAAGGACAAAATTATATCCCAAGCATATGCTATCCCCTTCAAGCTTGTTTCCAAAAATAATTGGGGTACTCACCAGAAATGGTGGGGAAAAATGGAGCCAATTTCACCGTCATGTCGGTAGTATGTCACTCTTGAACATGGCACTTGTCTGCATTCGTGTCGGGTTGGGGACATCTCATCTCGTTTTCTTCTTGCATCCATGGGTTTGGGTAATATCTTTTGACCGCTCATCTGCTCTTTGCCACGTCATCATGACCTCATATCCTTTGATGTCAAATACTGCCAAATCCAGTGTCGTGCCGCCGATATGTTCAAGAGAAGTTGGCCTCTACATTTTTCAACCTCCCTCTGATTCTCTACTGATCCTTATTCACAAACATTATGCTCCTCTGTCTCACGTCGATGATGTGGGAAACACTATGGCCCACCTTCGATCAAGGTCACTTCCTGTTGACTTCAACTCATTATCCAGGAAGCTGATCTAGAAACTCCCTTCTGGTACCTTGGAGCCTACATGCCTCAATGGCAGGTTCTTCGCATTCGACGCAAGGTTTTCATCATTGGCCTTTGATCAAGTGATTCTGTGGGTGTTCGACATCAGCTCACTATTCGCATTCCACGGATTGTACCTATAGTACCTTGAGGGCCATCCTCATTATTGGTGGTACCTCTCGCGTCTTTTAACGGCTTCCATTATTGGCTAGTAATTAGACGATGTTCTTGCATGTTCGACTTCAGCTCATTTATTCACATGTTGGGAATTGTACTCTGTTCGGGTCAAGATGGAGCACAAGACCCTAGATTTTGTCTGATAAAATCCAGGCTACGGATTCTTTGTGGATTATCATGATTGGTTACATGACTCATCATATTAGATGGCTGCGACCATACCTGGGTCTACTTGTTGATCCTTACTGGATGGCTACGCCCATACCTTGGATCTCGGTTATTGTACACTCTATTATGGATGGTTGCGCCCATACCACATATCATGTATCAGAGATATTAGTTGTACTTGTCTGCAGGTCTTTCGATGGAAATGTTTTCAGTTGGGCGCATTCTCATATAAATTTCACCACTCCCTCTCTCTCGAGCCTCATACTTTAGGGGGCATCTGTTACACAGTATTTTGTCACTGTCCCTGCAATCCCTCATCTCGCACATTGGAGGGCTATTCTCGTGACCTGCAAGCCGTGACATAACCACTTTCATGGCATCCCATTTTATAAGGACAAGCATTCCCTTGAAGAAATTTTCCTCTGAAAAACCTTAAAAATAGATATTTTTTCCTTGGCGCGACTAGCCAGTTCAGCCCTCGTGCCAATGGGGGAAATCCACCATAGAGGGCATGCCAGCTGGCGCACTATCCCTATGTCTCACTCGCGCCAAGCTTAATAAGGGATGTTTTTTAAAAATAAATGGCAGAATTTTGATTCCAACAAACTCCTGAATGAGTCACCAAAAGGAGTTGGGTGGTTTGGCTCCGGATCTCCATGTATGGGAAGTAGTTTCCCACCTATCATGGAATCTTCCTTAGAGATAGGGCCTATCCCATAATTATAGGGATCCCAACTCCCCTTCCTCCATCTATAAAAGCTTGCCTTCACCCTTAGCAAGCTAGCTGATCTTGTAGGAAGGAAACTATAGCCAGACAGCTATTGAGAGCCAAGCCAAAGAGAGAGATCTTTGTCCAGATTCCTGACAGGCTTTGTTGAGACGTGCTCTGCTGTCAGCCCCGCCGAAAGAAGATCATTGCATCAGAGCTTTGGGGTGTAATCTTTCCTTTGTTATTTATAATATAAGCGACTCTGATTATGGTTCCATTCATGTGTTTATTTCTTTATGCAATGAATTACATCTTCTTTGACTGATGTATGGTTACATGCTTTAGATTTTGCGTTGTATGTCATTGTTTCCTTGCATGTGTGCAGGTGTTCAGACGTGTCGAACGGAAGGATTGTGATCTTCCAAGCAAGGGATGGGAAATATCATCTTTTCTTCAACGACCACTGCATGGGATTTGAGGTAGGCTACTTGTTGCAATCTGGGTCTTTTTGTAACTAGGAACCTGCATCATTGCGTGAATTGATTGTTGCTAGACCCGATCTGGGCTAGTGGGATCACCTCTGTCCGCAGAGGGGATTTACCTCCTCAATAGTACTTGCAAGTTTTCTGACAGCAGTTTTGGGGTCGAACGTGTTCTCATAAAGCATTTCACCCCTCCTTCTCTCTCGTACATCATGCTTTAGGGGGCATCTGTTACATAACATTTTGTCACCATCCCTGCAATCCCTCACCCCGCATATTGGAGGGTCATTCCCGTGACTTGTGAGTAGTGTCATACTTTGCAAACACCTTCTTTGCATCCTTCTTCATAAGGACATCATTTCTCATGTTGGAAATTTCCTCAAAAAAGCACACAAAACCTATGTTTTTTCCTTGGCGTGGGTAGCCAATTCACCCCACGCACTGATGTGGAAGATTTTCACTAATGCCTGCGCCACCTGACACTCTGTCTCAGTGAAATTCCTGTGCCAAGCTGTTTTAGGAATGTTTTTTAACAAATAGAGGTGGAATTTTCCTTCTAACCACCTCATGGATGAGTCACTGGAAGTGGTTAAGTTGATCAGCCAAGAATCTCTCCCTTTAGGCAGTGGTTTTCACCTCCCATGGAACACTCTTTAGAGATAGGCCTTCCTTCCATAATTATAGGGATCCTAACCCCTCCCTCTCCCTCTATATAGATAGGCCTTCTCCCTTTATGAAAGCTAGATGAACATATAGCCAAGTAGTTGAACTTGGAGAAGAATACTATAGCTAAGTAATTGCCATTGAGAAGGTAGAACTAAGGATAACTCTGTAGAGAGAGTCCCGTCTAAATTCCCGACGAGCCTTTGTGAGATGCGCTCCACTTGAACCCTGTTGGAGGAGACTGCAACGTTGAATCTTGGTTGTACTCTTCCTTTCATTTATCAATATACTCGACTATGGTGTTGGTTCCATCATTGTGTTATGTTGTTTATTCAATGCAATTGATTTAGTCCTCTTCAACTGACTAATAGTTACGAATGTGAATTAGTATGTTGTATATTGTCATTGTTTCTTGTGTGTGCAAGTGTCTGAGCGTGAAAGCGAGCGGATCGTGATCTGTCAAATCAGGAGCGAGGAGCGAGCCACTCTTTTTGACGAAAACAACAGCATAGGACCTTCGGTAAGTCATCTATAGAATCTCCATCCATTCGTTAACTAGGAATCAATATTATATCTTGTCTTGTTTGTGGCTAGACCCACTCTAGGGCTAGTGGGATTGCCTCTGTCCACAGAGGGGATTTACCTCACCAAAAAATATCCTACCAGATCTAAATTGAACATTGTTAAGATCTAGTGGAGTTATCATATAAGTATAAAAAAATTTCCCCTCCATGTTATAAATAGGTTGTGTATTTTTATTGTTTAGGATTGGAAGTGGCTGAGCTGGTAGTTGTTTTGGCCTTTGTAGAAATGGTAATGAAAGTTGTGTATTATGATTTGGAAATTGAGGTTGTTGAATGGTTTGAGGAAAATGTTGTGGTGGATAGCTCAGATAATATTGTGGATATTGGTGATATTGAGAATATCTACCATAAGGATTTTTCATTCCTTGTGTCCAAGGTTGAGGTTGAGACTAAGGTTGTTGCCAGGGCATTGATGAATTGCAGTTATTTTGTGGGGGCTGAGTATACATCTGAGTATTAAAACTTTGAGTTTGTGGCTCTTGCCATGGTCTTATAGAAACACAACAAATAGGATCTACTTGGTGTGGAGATATTTTCTCTTGGAAGACAACCTTAAGACCTGGAATAGAAGAACATTTATTTGTTTCATGATTTTCTGAACATATGACACGGGTCTCTATGATTTTAAATGAAGAGGACATTCTCTTAAGGAATTTTTCTTTCTGCATTTAGGACAAAAGATAGATAAGGCATCACTTTCATCTCTTTGCATGTTTTGTAATTTTAGAGTGTCTATTTGTTCACTAAGACTCCCTAAAATATATGTTTTGAATTCATCATGAAAATTTCCTATTTCAGCCCTACTTATTGTTCCATTTTCATATTTATTGACTATAGAGAGAATAGGATCTCTTGGACTTCTCCCAATTCTTGAATTTCCTCTTGAAAGTTGTATGCATAATTCAGAGATGTCAGGCAATGATAGTTGAGAAATGTATCCTTTTCCCATCATGTTAAGAATATCTATCCATTAATCTGTAATGGATTTCAACAGGATAGCTTTTAAAGTATCTTCATCAAAAATTCTCATCCTAGCCCTTTTTAGATTGTAACTGAATCTTTCAATTAGGTCCTCTAAGTTTTCATCTTCTCTTTGCATCATATCAAAAACTTCATCTTTCCGATTATGAGGTGTGCAGCAATCCTTGTATTTTTGTAATAATGCATTCTTCATTTCTTCCCATGTCCTAATAGAATGTGTTATTAAGCCCATGAACCATTTTAATGTTGCATCCTTAATAGTTTCAGGAAACAATTTCAAGTTTTTAGAATCGAGTAAGTAGTCATATGATCTACATAAAACTTGGAATTCAAACAGAAATTTTTTAGGATCTTCACTCCTTAATCCATGAAAATTGGGGAGGATGGAGGGTGAGATATTCTTCACTGTGGAATTTGTATCCTCATCTAATATAGGAAATCAAATAGGATATGAACCTTCTCTATTTCCTCATCCTTCTCTTCTTTGTTCTCTTTATTCTCCCCTTCCTCTTCCTCTACCTCGTCCTTCACCTCGTCCTCCACCTCCAATCCGAGGTCCACCACCTCCTAGTCTTAATTGGTCATCATTTAGTTTGTGTACTTTTCCTTCTCCTTCTCCATCCATTGTAGATTCCTCATAACTAATATAGGTTTCTAGATTTGGAATCATTTGTTCCTCTTTTGATTCTTTTGGTTCCTCTATCAATGGTATATTAAAGAAAACTTCTTCCTCTTCTCCACTAGGGATTTCTAGCTCCTGGGCTAAGATTTTTTCTCCAGTAGAGGTTAAAAATATTAATCCTTATGTTGGGTATCTAGGGTCTTATTCTTCTAGAACCGCGTCAGTATGAAGTTGGAGAGTCTCTAGGCTGAATTTCTAATCTTAAGACTTCAAGAAGTCTATGTCTTACTGCTAAGAAGGGAATACAAGTTTGGGTGGATGGTGTGGTACTAAGAGGTCTTGATGGAGTGATTGGTGTTTTTGGGATCAAACTTCTACCTCTAGCTACAAATATACCCCTAGAATATCTTTCTCTACGCATGTCATTTTTTATGTTTTTGTTGTTTGTTTTTTGTTTAGATCAATAGACAAGGATCCTAATTACACTTACCCGAAAATGACGCGAAAATGTTTAGTCAATTAATGTCTTAAATTTCTATCATAACTTATCGACCAGAGCTAGTAATCTTACGAAGTGCAGGTGCACTATATGTGCTAGAAGCCTTTTCTTACTTAATTCGTTGTGTTGGTTTTATATGTTGTTTTTAGGATTTTATTTTTATCTAGAATGTTTAAATGAAATTGAGAGACTAAGAACTGATTTGTGAAATGAAATCTAAATTTAACTATGAAAGCTTATGATGAGAATTTTATTTTAGCTTATCTAAAAATGAACTACTTCAAGGAAACTAGAAAAAATAATAAACTTCAATCTTTTTGTATGTTTTGGAGTTTTTATGTAAATGAAATTAAAAGTAAGAAATCACTAGAAAGTAATCACACCTAAAGAAATATTTTAATGATTTTAAAATAAAACAAAGAAGGAAGAAAAGGAAATTTTTAATGTTTATCTAAGAAATAAATGTAATCAATGAATCACTCTTAAAGAAAGTATTCTAATGACTGAAAGATAAAACTTGCAAGAAAGGAGAAAAGGAAATGTTTATCTAAAAAAAAATTAATCTATGATAAAATTATATTGCATCAAAAGAAATAAATCCAAGTGATAAATATTAAGCTATTTCAAATCAACCTATGCCGATAACTATGATGAATTATCTTAAAAAAATATATCTAAATCACTTCTAAATCTATTCAATCAAATAACAAAACATCTATCTAAATTACTTCTAAATATATTTAATAAAATAACAAAACATCTATTTAAACCATCTCTAAGTCTATTCAATTACAAAGAAAACATCAATCCAAATTGTTTCTAAATCTAGCAAAGCATATATCTAAACTATCTCTAAATCTATTCAATTACAAAGAAAAACATATATCTAAATTATCTCTATAAAGAAAAGTACTTATATGAATTAACTCTAAGCCTATTTAATTATGAATAAAAATCATATATTCTAATCATAATGAAATTCTGCAAATAACAAGCAAACAGTATCAAATCTAAGCATTTATACTATGGAAAGTCGAAGACTATTTGCAATGAGAAAGAAAACAAAGCATATGTCTATTCCACTTAAATGGAATGCATGTTTAATCTACGAAATGTAAACATAGTATATGTCTACTGTGAAAAAATGACATAAATGTCTAATATACAAAATGGAAATGTAAACAGAGTTATGCTATCTATCACAATAAGAAAAACAAGGTAAACAGAGCATCTATATATACAGAAACACAACAAAAAGAAAATTATTTAAAATATGAAATGACATAAAAATAAACTATTAAACCTCTTTTGTGTAGGGGCCCTCCACAACAGAATGGTTCTGAATTTATTCGCAACTAACTACGCATCGATGATTCCATAAACATCTTCTCCTTTGATTGATAAAAACATAGTTTTAATGTATAACAGTCTTACAATAAAATCAAGCTTGTTTCCAGTTTACACAACCTGATATTTATAAGGGAGTCGAATTAAATGTTTGAGTTGATCACATCTTTAAGACTAATCAAAATAGGCATAAAAGTCTAAACAGAAATGTGATCTTTATTACTTTCACGATTTTCTACGTGGAGAGAAAATCGTGAAGCTTAATCTTCTTTCTCGCTTTTTTCGGTTCTTTTCTTTGACTGACCCTTTGACCACAATCCTAGGCACTTTCCTTCTTTATTCTGGATAGGTAGATAGGATATCATCCCTGTATGGATCATTTCCCAACTGACCATGTACTTTGATCCTTCATTCATTCTTCAGAACCTATTAAACCATGGTGGTGGCTGCAGAAACCAAGATTAGTTGTAGAATTGCATGAATTCTATAGCTAAATACAAGTTTTATTCAAATAATAAGAAACATTTAAAATATTAAAAAGAGATCATTTAGGTACCTTACCAGACTAAAAATGTGTAAATAAATATTGATTGAGCTTATGGAGTCTGATAAAAAGGAGGAAAAGGTAGTGAAATGGATGTCAAAATTGAGTCAATCTCGAGGCTCAACAGCGGCCTCAATGTTGGGTCCACAATCTAGCATCGATCTGTGGGCTTTTGAGAATAATGCTTCAAACCTTGGGTTACAGGAGGAAGGTGGTCGGAGTCCTTCTCCAAATAATAAAAATAATCTCCAGTTTCTAAAATGTGAAAATACCCTTGTAGGACACAACTTTTGTTTGGGGGACTATGTGGAGATGTCAGACGCGTTAGTTTTGGAAAATAAATATTTGATGGGAAGGGAAAGAGGCCATAAATTTGTATTAGCGACCATTGTGGCATGGCGAGACCAACATATATCCCCTATGGTATCAGAAGTCCCGAATGTCTTCTTACTGGCAAAAGGAAGAATCTCACTATCCTTAAAGTCTAAGGAGGATGCAAAAAAAAATACTAAGGAGGTTTGTGCCATTGACTCCACTCCAGTCATTTTTATATTTTTTACTCCTTTTTCTTATGCTCGAAATGATCATATGGATGAAATTCCAATCTGGGTATGTTTTACTAGTATTCCTCATAACATTTGGAATCCCCAATGGTTTACAAATTTGAGGAATAGTTTGGGGCGCTTCTTGGATACATACTCCTCTTTCAGAGAGACGAGGGTCAAATCAGTGGAAAGGGTTTTTGTATTCCTTGACATTCAGAAAAACATTCTTGCAAAAATGGATATTGTGAAAGGTTTGATGAGGGTTCATGATTTAGATTACAAGGGCCTCCTTTTTGTTATGAAAAAGGTACCAGAAATATGGTCACCTAGTTAAAATTACAACCTTCACTTCAAGGTCTATTCAAATTCCAACAAAGCTTCCGAAAATACAAAATATTTGAGGCGAGGCTTTGAGGGCCTATCCTGAGGATCTGGTGGAGGATAGTGGGTGGGTGGTGGATGTGGTGTAGTCCATTTCATATCGTACTAGATCGATGTTGGTCTCACAAGCAATGTCCCTGCCATAGGTTTCTTAATCTGCTCCAGTAGTGCGATATGACTGGTTTATTGAGGGCACATTGGATCCTGGTAATTCAGTTACCCTCTCTTATTTTCATTTAAAATATCGTATATTTTTTGGATATTTGGATGATGGGATTCCTATTTGTTTGGGTGTGAGATTTTGGAACCCTTCCATGTCATCTATTTTCCCTTCCTGTAAGTTCATGGCCCTGTATTGTGCCATCTGGAAGCTTGGGATATTCTTCCCAAGAGTGTATGTTTTTTCGAGTGTTCTAGAAATTTGGGTGAAGGTGATATTCTCTACAATTTGAGGTCTCACCTTGTGATTTCAATTTTTGAGGGTTCTCAAACTGGGTTAGGTCAACTCCTGGTGTCTATCCTTTTTGGAAAATGTAGGGGGAGAAAATCAAATGTTTCTTTGGCTAAAGAAAGGCCCTTTATGAGTTAGCTACAGGAAGATGATCGTCGATCGATGAGGCACTTATAGATTTTAAATCTCTTCAATGGGTTCCCCAATGAAAATGATATCCTTAAAATGTTGAGGGTTGGCTAGTAATCCCAAAAAACTAGCTTTAGAGAGACTATTTCTTGTCAAACATCCTGATGTTTTTTTTTTTTTTGCATGAAACTATTGGGGAGGGTGATGTATTTCAAAATTATTAGAATCTTCATTCTCATCTTGTAAAATTATTTCTCTTGATGTTTGAGGTCAATCTAGGGGTTTGGATTTGGGATGTTATGATCGTAAAATTCAAGCTCATAATTTCTCGAGCCTTTCTTCTAGTCTAGGCCTTGTGGTTTTTTCCATGAAGTTGAATCAATCTATTAAATTTATAAATAAATATGGTCCTAATGAAGATATGGTCCCTTTTTTGGATTATTTATTTGATAAATTTCTCTTGAGATTAGAGAATTTGATTATTGGAGGTGACCTAAATTTTTCTGTGAGATTTGTTGATTCTTGGGGCCCTCATGTTATGGTTGATCCCCTTTCATATTTTTTTATGCACAAAATTTCCTCTATCCATCTCATTGATATTTCCCCAGTGCATCTAAAACATACTTGGAGAAACTAGATAGTGGGGGAAGGACATGTGGCACAAAGATTCGATTGATTTCTCATGGATGAATCTGTGATGCTTTTCTTCCCTCGAATTTTCCACTGGTTTGTATTCATAGGGATTTTAGATCATTCTCATATTATTTTGGAGCTAAAAGGAAATTTTTAAAATCCTGCATGTCCTTTTAAAATGAATGAAAATTGGTTAAAATAAAATCCCTTCAAATTTCTGATCAAGGAAAACTAGTGGCCTTATGATGGAAGTATTAAGAGGTCAACAACTTGTCAATTTGGGAAAAACATAAAACATATAAATTCTTTGGTTAAAAATTAGGTGTTCAAAAATTTCATAAATAGGAGGAGGATATGGTGGAAGTTGAGAAAAATATTGAATATTTCTCTAAATTCAAAGTTGAAGTGTTTTGGTCTTAGGAGTCTAAGGAGGAAATTCTAAGGCTTGAAGCTAGAAGAAAATAGATCCTGGAAAATAAATAAGAAGCATGGAATATTTGGAAGGAGGTTTTTATGGTTGGATACAAAGGACGAGAACACCAAATTTTTTCATGCCTATGCAAAGTGGAAGGAAGTTGGTTAACACCATATTGAGTATGGAAGACGAAAAGGGCCATGAGGTCTCAAATTTTGAATGCCTAACATCCATGGGAAAGCTCATTTACAAAAAATTTTAAAGGAACCAACGAGGGTCAATATTGTTGAGATTATTATAGTGTCACAAATTTTCCTTAGATTTGTGGAGGATGAAGAGAATCGAGTTTCAATGGAGGAATTTTCTAAGGAAGAGTTAAAAGTGACCCTTTACAATTTCCAAAAAGACAAGAGTCTGGGTTCAGATGGATGGGTTGTGGAATTCTTCATTGCTTTATTTGATTTTATTGGTAAATATTTGTTACAAGTTGTAAATGAATCACATAATGAAGGTGGGGTTCTCCCATATTTCAATTAAACTTTAATTTCCCTTATTCCAGTGGTTGATAACCCAACTTCTTTTGAGGAATTTCGACTAATCTCCCTTTGCATTTGTGTGTACAAGGTAATCTCTAGGGTGATTTCTAGAAGAATAAAGGAATTCCTTTCAAAGTAAATTTCTCAAGAACAATTTGGGTTTCTTTATGGGAGACAGATACACGAGGCCATTAACGTCATCCAAGAAGGATTACATAGCATCAAAAATTTATAACTCAAGGGTGCAGTTTTTAAAATCAAACATTCAGTGGCTTATGATTGAGTAAATTGGTATTTTCATGAGAATTATTCTTACACATGTTGGATTTTATAATCCTTTCATCAATTGGATAATTTGTTGTTTGACATTTGTTTCTCTCACTGTTCTAATTAATGGATTAGCTTCAAATTTGTATCATGCTCAACGAGGATTTTGAAAAGGATGCCCTTTGTATTCCCTCCTATTTACTCTTGTTGCAGAAGGCCTTAGTATCATGATAAAAGAGGCAAAAAAAACGGACTTTAAAGAAGTGGTGCTAGCCCAGGCTTTGGAAATCACCCTCTTATTAATTGTTGACGGTATTCTTGTTTTTTGCTATGGATCGACAAGATATTTACAATAATTATCTGATATTATGGCTTTGTTTGAGATAGAGATGGGTATTGCGATAAATGAAAGAAAATATTTCATTTATGCCCATCACTTGGAAGATCTAGAGATCGGATATATATAATTTATCTTTTTGTTCAGAATTTCAGATCGGGAACTAGGTCTTAAATATATGGGTTTCCACTTGAAACCAAATTGCTATAAAAATGAAGATTTGATATGGTTTCTAGCCAAGCTGGAAAAAAAATCTCTCTTGTTGGAACTTTAGGTGGTTTTCTAGAGAAGGTAGACTAGTTTTGGTCAGATTTGTTCTTGAAGCCATACCAGTCTACTGGATTTCTCTGGCTTGGAATCCAAAGGGTGTTTTGGAGAAATCCAGGAGGATATGTTCCAAGTTTTTATGGGAAGGTTATCAAGACTATTTCTTCCTTTTGTGGGTAAGGTGGCATCGTCTAGAATTTCCAAAGATGTTGGGTGAATGGGGCCTTCAAAATATTTATATGTTCTTGAAAGCCCTCAATGCTAAATGTGGGTGGCAGTTACTTTCCATGCATAATCTCTAGAATAAGGTGGTAATTCATAAGTATATATCTCCATACCTTAGAATATTGAGTGAGATTGCAGGTTTGGCTAAGACAAAAAGTTTTGGTGGTTTGGAGGGTAGTACATAATTCCTTGGAATTGGTGGTTTCGTACGTGGCGTCGAAGTTCGGGAATGGGTTTAGGGATCGACTGGGGTATGATTCTTGGCCTGGAAATAGGGATATTCACAAGATCTCCCAATCTCTTATCGATATTTTATGTGACCAAAGATTCTCTCTTTTTCCTCATATAAATAATCCAGGTCGAATGACCAATTGGAAACAAGGTTTAATGAATGTGTCTGATTTAAATATTCTAACTTTGTACAAGGAGATGTAAGGTTTTATTCATGCTTTGCATTTCACACATATTATATTAAATGAAAATGATGATGAAATGAAATGGGCTCTCACTCCACTTGGTTTCTATACTCCTAAGTTGGGTTATTATCACCTTAATGTTGTCATCCATAATCTGGAGATTGCATGGTGGTGGTAGGTCCTCAAGAAGTCAAAATTTCCATCAAAATCATGATTGTTGGTTCGGTGCATCATGGAGCGAAAATTCCCTACTTTCGATGTTATGCAACATAGACATAAAAATTTTCCAGGCTGGTGTTTGATGTGCAAGGGCAATGAGGAATCCATATATCACCTATTTGTTCATTTCCCTTTCACTTAGTTGGTTTGGGATAAATTTTGTTATTTGTTGGGACATGATTGCAAATGGGAAGTTATATCATTTGAAGATATCTTGAAAGGTTGGATTGACAATAGGGTCACAAAATCCATTAGGGTTTTCCCCCTCATTCTAGGTTGGGGTATATGGCTAGCTAGGAACAAGGAATTTTTCTAAAACTCTTTATCCTACCTTGAAAATGTTGTAGTTGAAGGATTGACCATTCTCTCACACTATCCACATTCCAAGATTCCCATGGGTGGAAATTTAATGCTTATGGAAACTCCTGATGTAAAAATTCCTTGGGGTTTTTTTTACAGGGAATCATAAGGGCGAGGCATCCTTTTGTGGGTTTTTTTTTTGTTCTTTAGTTATTTTAAAATCATTCATTTTATGTTAAAATGGCTCTAGGAAGGGGAAAAAATAACTAGTTTAAATATATTGCATGCAAATCACTTATTACTTTTGTGAAGGAAAAATGATGTGTTCATCTTCATTTTTTTGGTGAATCTTTGAAGAGGAATGTGGGTTGTCGATGGAATTTCTAAGGAAGGCCTACTTTTGGATCAGGGGTTATGGCAGGTGACCGATATGATGGGTTCTCGCCATTTCTAATTTTACCACAAGCCCTTTTTGGATTATCCTTCTCATACTGCTCCTGTTTAACGTACTTTCTTTATATCTCACTTGTTGATGCTACATAAAAAAAATTGTATGTATATTTTATATTTTTGTAGGAATATTTAAAATTATTTTTGATCCCAATCAAAATTTCATTTATATATTGAGGTTTTGATATAGAAATGTAAGCATAAAAACAAAAAATATATTTTTTTCAATTTTATTTCCACTCGGGGATCTGGGCAGATTCTTAACCAATGCATATGTTAAGTGTGTATATACAAAATGTATTTTCTTTACAATTATGAATGAAAATACAATTTTCTTTTGTAGGGGAAAAGAAACTATTCCAAGGAACTTTTAATGTGATGTGATGCTTATATCCTAGGAAAACATAACAAACAACCATTTCATGATTCTATTTCCAGAGCACGTAAATATTTCTCTATTTCATTTTGATTTGTGAGGCCCTATGTATGTTCCTTCTACAAATGGTAGCAGATATATGATGACTTTTATTGATGATTATCCAAGATGTGTTGGGTGCACTAGTTGAAAAACAAATCAAAAGATTTTGAAACTTTAAAAAATCTCGTGAATGGATTGAAAATGATGCACAATCACATATTGGCTCTCTTCATATTGATAATGAAAAGAATATACTTCCAATGAATTTGGAAACTATATTTTCCAACATGGGATTCAACATAAAACTATTATTCCATACAATTCTCAACAAAATGGTGCAACGGAAAGAATGAATAAGACTATTTTAAATATGGTTTTCTCCATGATGTTTTTCAAAAATTTAAATTTGATGTTTTGGGTAATGCATTTATATGAGCAGTATGTGTTAATAATTTATTTCCATCTCATGATCTTAGAAATAAGACTCCTTATGAAAATGTGGTATGGCCACATTCCTTCAGTAACGCATATCAAGATCTTTGGTTCCACATACTATGCCTTGATGCCTAAGGAACAAAGAAGTAAGCTTGATTCAAGGTGTTGGAAATGTATATTATTGGAGTATTAAGATAACACCAAGGCATATAGTCTTTACAATGAGGTAAATGAGAAGTTGTTTTTTGTTTGGAGATGTGAATTTCTTGAATATTTCCAAGACTGACAACATTTTTGAGCGACAACTTGATCATTTGGATAGGTTCAATCATGCGAAAAATTATCATGAATTTGATAATCATATTCCATGTATTTAATGGGGGGGCCTATCTTGGGTAAATCGATGGAATCTCCTTATGAAGCATTGTTTCCCCCTCATAAATTTATGTCTAATTCTTCATATTAAGAAGACCCTTTAAGTGATGTGATCGAGAGGATTGGAAGGTTGAATATTGATTTAGCCCCATATTAATATGTAGAGAAAGCTATACCATATAATAAAGGTCCCCAAAAATGTTTACCAAAACACTTAAAAGTGTTTGTCTGATGAGGTTGGAAAGATAAGACCCAGAATTTCCACTGGACAAGATGGAGTTGATGTATATAATTCCAATTCAGTTGATGATATGGATGTTTCATATGATTTTGAATTAGATTTTTTACTAGATTTGAACCAAATTCCTTTAATTAATATGCTTCTCATGATGATTGGAAAGAATCAGTGCAAAAGAAGTATGATAATCTCATAAAGAATGAGACATGGAATTTGGTGGACCCTACATTTAGAACCAAACCAATTGGTTGCATGCGGGTCTATAAGAATAAGTGCAAGTCATATGACTCGCTTGAAAATAAAAAAACAAGGATCGTGGTAAAAGTATTTAAAAAAAAAAGTGTTAATTATGAATATACTATTTTCCCCACAACAAAATGGGCCACCATTTAGACTCTTTTCCTTGGAAACTTAGAATGGATGGAAATATCACCAAATGTATGTGAAGATTGATTTCTTGAGTTTAGATTCGAAATAAAAAGTATTCATGTGTCATCCAGAATGTTTTTTTGTGAAGGGACAGAAATAGAAAGTACGGAAACTCAATCCTTATATGGAATAAAAAAATCACTTCCATCTTAGTATGAAAGTTTAACCAAGCATCTTCTGAAAGTAAACTCGAAACGCTTTAATCTTGATGATGCAACTCTATTTATTAAGAAAATTGGAAAAACCATTTTCTATATTGTGGTATATGTAGATGAACTATTGATAACAAGGAACATGAATGCTATATTGCATCCATAAGAAAATATTTGAATAAAGGATTAGAGATGAAAATTTTGGGACATCTCCACTACTACTTGGGCAATGAAGTGACCCAACATCCAAGGCATATACTCCTTTCTCAAAAGAAGCACAATAGATAATTGTTGAACAAGTTTGGCATGGTTGATTGTAATTCTTTGTCTAATTTTGTGGAAAAAAATATGAAACTCACTTCTAAAGGAGGGAATGAATTTGATGATGCAACTAGGTATAAAAAACTTGCGAAAATTTCAATCTACCTCATCACTACCATAATAGATATTTCATTTGTTGTTGGAATCATTTTTATATTTGATTTGGATTTATGCAGGAACACAACAGAATATAGAAATAACCATAAACATAGAGATGCAGCGGAAATAATGCTTCATTTCATTAATATCAAAGAACTGAAATAAGCTTACAAACATAATGGAAATAAAATAGCTAGGGTGTTGGTAGCGAATCTCCGAGAAGAGATGTGGTGGATACAGACCTCTGAACTATGTTACAATGAGGCTCGAGGGCCTATTTATTATTAAGAAACAATGGAGAACTCTAAACGTCCAAAAAACTAACCGTAGGAGATGAAGCGCCAAAACTATGGGCCCCATTTGGGTAAATTGGTGGTTCAACTTCTTGGGGACATAACTTTGGCATCCGATCTTCGTTTGACGCTCTCAATAGCTCGTTAGAAAGATATTTCTGAGGAGTACAACTTTTTTTGTGAGAAACATTGGTTGATGGACCCATGTTGCTCCCGGTTTTCCCAAAAAACATCGTTTAGGGCCTCAAAATAGCTCTGGAAGTTCAGGACCCGAAAAACTGCTAAAAATAGTAAGTTTTGTTACAACTTAAAAATTGAAAGAACTGATGGTGGGGGTTCAAATGGAATAGGTGGGTGGCCACCAATATCCACCTAGATCATCAAGGCCCCAAAATGGCTCTGGGAGTGGAGGACCTGAAAACCTGCTAAAAATAGTAAGTTGTGTTGAATGTGAAAAGCTGCAAGAATTGATGGTGCTGGTCCAAATGGAATAGGTGGGTGGTCACCGATATCCACCTGGATCAATATTTATGCAAAATACTTGTGAAGGACATTGTTTTGTTGCAAAAATAGTTCTAAAGAATTTGAAAGGAACTCACGACTTTGTACTCAAATATTCATAGGCGGATGACTTTGGCTTTATTGAATATTCTAATTTATAATTTGACATAGCTAAGGAAAATGGAGTGTCTACTTCATGCAATCTTATGAGTCTTGGATCAAGAGATTTCTTCTAGAGGTCACACAAGCAATTATTTCTGGTAGGTTCCATGACATAGGCAAAATCTGTGGACACTTTAGAAGCAATAGAGGAGATTGATTAGCTAAGGAAAATTATTGAATAATTTCATGAGAAACAAGTGAACTCTACTCCCTTTCTTATTGACAATAATTCTCTAATTAAGTTGGAAAAAAATACCAAATTCCATGATGGAAACAAACATATCAATACAAAGTATCATTTGATTCAATATCATGTAAAGACCAAGACTAGCCATCTAAGACATTGTTCCACAAATCAAAAAATTGGAGACATCTTCACCAAATAGCTTGGAAAACAAAAGTTTGAAAAATGAAAAATGATGCTTGGACTCACAAACATGGCTCCGAATCAGGGTGGGTAACGTCAGACACTCAATCCTCATAAATTGGGTGAATAACTTTTAAATATGTAAATAAAAGGAAATATGAATAGTTAGAATAGGAACAAACCTTGGAAGATGAAACCAGGGATCACTCTTCTTGTTATTTAAGTCTATTTTCATCAAAGCGATAACAACCTAATTTGAGATTTATTCCTTGGCCTGACAAAATAAAGTTGAAATAATAATAGAAAATAGTGTTTTTGTGGAAACTCATAGGATAAAAATTAAGGTTAACATTAAGGAAAAGAGTTACAACCCCTTGTTAAAATCACTATTTTAATAGTTTTAATAATTTTCATACTGAGTTCTAACTCTTTTCCATAACATTAACCTTAAATTTCACCCTATAAATTCCACCCTATCACTCTTTTATATCATAATTTGATCTTATTTTATTTTTCCATAATGATGGGTAGAGTGTCTATTTGAAACATGGACACAATTTATCTCCAAAAATTTAAAGCAACATTATGATTAACTGTGAAAACCTACACACTCATAATGCTATTATTTTTCAATGTACATTAGAAATCAATGCATTATATTCAATCATTATTAACATATTGAAAAACTATATAAAGTTGTTATTTAAATATTTTTCTTAAGGAATAAATTTGAAATATATGATTTGTGGCCTATCTTGAAATATTTTTTAGTTATTATTATTTTTAAATATGCCATGCGTCAACTACATTGAGCTTATAAGAAATCACACATTTACCTCATGCAAAGAAACACATAACATAAATGTTTTAAAAATAATATTTTTTTTTCACACACATAGACAGACATGCACTCACACAGAACACGCACACACACACAAATATTCTCACTTGCCACTTCCCCTCATTCCAGGGATGGTACCAGATGTAAAATAATTAGTTTTAGTAACCTAACCCATTGGGGACATTGAACAAGGCCCACAATATTCACAGAGGTATCCAACCCATGAAATTGACCCCATGACCTCCTACTTCTGTTTCACAACACTAAACCAGTTAGGCTAACCCACACACACACAGATATAATTTATATTGAGAAATTTTATTTTGTGGTTGTGTATCACCCAGTTAGAGCCCAAAAACAAGCTCTTATCCCTTTTATATGGCATTTATGACTAGTTCCATTGGGTCTAGCTACCCCCTCACTCTCCCTGTTGACTTGTGATGTCTCTAATTTACAATAAAAAAAGAAGAGGAAATTGAACTTACCTTCATGTACTGCACATGCAAGAAAGAAATCCTTAAGTTGAATTTAGGGATACTCCTACGTAAGGAGAATTATAAAACAAATGAGAACTAAATCTGAAATTAAATCTAAAGCAATCCTACTCTAGTATTGCAGAAAAGTAAGGAAAACTAATCTAACTTGGTAATTAAGAGATATCCCCCAAATACCAAGTGCAAGAATTATACTACAGTTGTATTGAACATGAAATAAAGATGAATATAATGGTTGATTTTGAGCCTCCACATAAATATGAAAATGATCATATGGGTTTTGAAGGGAAAAGGTTCAAGATGGTGATGTGTTCCCTTAATCACACCTAGGTGTTCAAGATAACGCGTAGAGAAAAGGTCAAAGCATCCAGTCAAATTGTTTTCTATAAGTCACAAAGTTTGCTAACAACGTGTTATTCCAATGAGGATTTCACAACTTGGTACTAGTCACGATGTTTATATGGAACCTTAGGATTGATGGAAATCCATTCAAATTAACAAACTCTTTATTTTGGTCCAAGAATTGGTTTGAAACTCTAAAAATGTATATGTTGTTTGATATTGTTGTTATAAATATAAAGATTGTGTATTGTAGAAGGGTAATATAATATTAGATTTTAAAACCATATTTTGACAGACATAGGTCGATTTTATTAGGCAAGGAAGGGAGGATTTTATGTGCCCATTGGGATGATCCCTAGAGGGGACCACTAGAGCCAAGCTCTGCATTGTTCAATGTATATGTAACAATAATATAGTATTAATATAAGTTGGAATTCAATTAATGTCTATTGTTATTTTGAATCCTTTGGTATTTTTATTTAACCATTGCAAGGGCAGCGAGTTGGGTGGTTTGGGCCCACCATTCAGTCTGTTGCCCCATACCTCTTAGGATTTTCTGAGTTTTCATTTGATCAATGCATAAGTGTGAGAGTGTGATCAAGTATAAGTTTGTAATTTCATTTCAAAATTATCCTTTATGATTTGATATTAAATTGCAAAAGTTTGATTAATGAGTTTGATGGAATGGTTACTTTCTTGGAATTCATTACTGTTTAGCACATTGGGATTTTATGTGTAAATTGAGAAGGAGAAAACAAAGTATATTTAGTAAGTGTCTTTTTACTACATTTCACATTTATTAAGAGATCATTACATTATTTACTCTAATTCCATTTATTACATAACAAAATATACTTTGAGTTTGTAAGGATTCAATGATAGAGACAAAAACTGCTTATCACAAAGTAGGGGTATGATCACTAAGATTTATGATTTGATTTATTATCCATATCATTTGAGCATTCATGAACACTTTAAATTATTATGTGAAATTGATCCTGGAATCGTAAGAGAACTATATTCATTCTTATAATTCAAATACCAGGATTAGCACGAGAATAATTTATCTTTGTTTCATTGGCATAGTAAAGTGTCCAACAAAACTCTTTGAGAATACATCTGGTCAAAGGATATAATTGATGTCTTAAACCCTTGATTGAATACTGCATTATTTTCGTAGAAACAGTGTCCATGTGATTCCTTCTAAGTGGAAGTACATTTACATTTGAAAGGAAGCATTTAATGATTTTCTCAAATTAGGATAAGCCTTAAATCAGTTGGGAATGAGTTTGTCTTCTAATTCCTAGTTTTACTTCATTCTTTCCTTCTTTGACAGTAATCCTTTAAGAGGTTTTGAAAATAGAGTTGCACCCTTTTATTTCCTAAATGGTTTGTCAGTTTGAGTGGAATCTACATTCCCTTGTCCCCTGGATAATTGAGGCAGGATTTCTGCAGGAGTCACTCAACCCAGAAGAGGAGCTACAAGTAGGTTCACAGTGTGTTCTACTTACTTCGAAAAATCTTGTTTTCTGATTGATGTATTTTGAATTATTCACAAGAGCTTGATTTATATTTGACAGATCCTTGAGGTCTTCTTCTGGCATTTCTTGTTCTATGCCTCTAAGCTTACGCAACCCGGATGTACAATTTAAATGTTGGTATATAATGTTGTATTTATACTGCTCGACATTTTGGTGTCGTTGCCAAGGAGGCATTGTACGTTAAGAACTCAATGATTTGTCATGATTTTTCCATTTTCTTTGCAAGTGAATTTTTTAAGTGTGATTCTCCTTGCTTGCTGAAGCATACTATACGGTACTTCCAGAGAGCTCATGAGCTTGGTTTGTTTTCTTTTACTGCAAATAAGTTTTTAAGTGTGATTTTATTTGCTGCAAAGTGTGATTCCTAGTTTTTTTTTCATTTACTGCAAATGATCTTTTGTGTAATTCTTGGGATGTTTATTTTATTGAAAATTTGCCTTTAACTATGGTTTTGTTGTTGAACTTACAATTCTAGTTTATTTTGTTTTTCTTAGTGTCTGGGTGCCATAATAACCCCTCGCTCTAATTCATGTGCTAAAAAGACCTTCCAGCTAGCAGGAAAATTCCATGTAGTTTGATGTTAATCCAAGAACTATCTCAAATCTTAGTAGCAACTAGGGTCTCTGATTCTCAGGAAGAACACAGTTTGGCAACAATTAGAAACAAATATACCTCTCCAGAAGTAAAGAATCATGAAGATCTAGAAGATTTTCCTAGGGTAACCAAGAAGTTATGGGTCATGTTTGATGAGGAAAAACCAAGAGAAGAAGAGATTAAAGAAAATCCATTTTATTTAGCTTGCACTTTAGGATATTAACAAAGAAATTTGAAAGATTTGCATGACGTAATAAAGGTCCAATATACACTGAATGTTATCCATGAATTGAATGACCAAGAGTATGTGGATCCCAATGAATCTTGGTTTCATATGATTATTAGAACCCACTCCTCCTTTAATATTTGGAAATTATTAGCATCGCATCAATTAATGCAGCTGGTCCATCATGTTCTATATTTTCTCGAATATATTTTTCAAGTTTGAACATGAGTAGGATTGTTTTCTTGTTACACACTTGGTTTCATTGGAAGTACTCCTATATTTAAAAGGAAGTCTTCCACTTTTAGGATAGTGTAGGATATAGGAATAAATCAATGCCATGAATAAATATGTTACAACAATGTTATTAGGGTTTTGAATTCCAAAGCATAGCAACTGAAACTACTTATTGATCCACATTGGTTGTTAACAAACACATCTGTGGTAATTCTTGTTGAGTATGATTCACTAGAATACCTCATGATTTTTCAAAAGTGACCATTATTAATCACTGTAATGAGTTCTCATCTGAGATATATATTTTCAATTTCTCTTAGAAGGTATCATTGAAAAACCTCTTATGTCGGACCACTCTTTTAAAGATCATAATGAGCCATTCATGAGAATGCTAGAATTATTAACTCGAGACATATTTCAGTCATTATCTGAGACATTTTATTTAAAATGAGTCTATAGGGTAGGAGGATTAATCGGTAAATATTAGTCATTAAAAAAATTTCACACCATCCCATACTCTTAAGGAGTAGATATGCCTCCCCACTCATTAAGTAACCTTTGAGATTTTATAAAGGAGGACTGATTGAAGGATAAGATGTCTCATTATGAGCTGACCTACCATGATCATGAGACCTTACATGCATGGCATTATTTCTACTGGTAACCAAGTCGGAGTAATGGATTTTAGCTGGAAAGCAGGAAGATATGAGGTCTCATCACAAGCTGACGTGTTCATTCGTGTTACTTCTTTTGAATGGCACTGCCATTAGCTGGTTACCAAGCCAAGATAGTGGCCTTCATCTAATTTCAAAGACCATATAGATAACTTTGAATCTATATCTAGTAAGTGGGACACAGGCATTTTGTTGGGTTAAAAGACACCCCTGCCAAGGCTATAGACATATACAGGAAGCAGGGCCATGTCTGTGATATTAAAGTTAATTGCATACTATGATTTACTCGATTATATTTTCCTTTCCCTAAAACTCATTATCTTATCTATGGGAGAATTATTTTAAGATAATTTGGTTATGATTCTTTGGAGTTATATTTTTAGAAAATAAGAAAACTTTTAATGGATGTGGTACCCTTGGTGCAGGTAATTCTTTGTGCTAGATTAAAGGAGAAACTTAGTCTCTCACCTGCGTGGCAACAATTTAGAGTGGCTAACAAAGAATATGTTGATCTATCTAGGAATATGTTACTTTTTTCTAATTTATCTTCTCCTTTTCTGGCATCATAACTCACTTTTATCTATAGAAAGGTATTTAGAGTGATGAACTACTTGCAAGTGATTTCTCACAAGATATTGATAGATAAAAATGTGTTTCGATTGCATATTCCTCTAATAAGAACTACATGGTCTAGGTGCAAGATTGCTATAATAGGTGTAGAGACATTATGGAAACCTTCTAGAAATTTCACTCTTCCAGGAAAGAGTTTTTTAATCATTGATGTTAATAAGAATCGGATTTCAAGGAACAAGAAATGTAATTCTGAAAATAAATCTATGAAAATCATGGATTTTATTTAGGACAAGACAATAGTCATGCATTTTTTACCTTAATGGTGCAAAGGAAGCAGATTTGTAAGATTTTTATAATGTTTTGTACAATTAATTCTTTCCTACACCTGATTTTGGATGCCTTGAATTGGTCCTATCATATGATGATCCTCCTTTCACATTGGAGATTCCCACCTCTAATAATTCTATCATTCTTGCACTATATACCTTCGTAAATATTGTAACATGGTTTATTTGGCACTGTAATATAGATGCTACATAATTGATGAATATTTTAAATGATGATTGATATATCAAGTACCTTAATATTTCCTTGCTGGTGATTTTTATAGTTACTTTTGTATTGGGGAGCATAGTATGATCATTAATCATCCCCCAACCTAGGATTTTACATTAATGCTCCTATGAAATACTTTAATTGATGCCTTAGACTTTCAACGGAAAAAATGGCCGATTTATGAGAAGACATTTTAACGTGTTGGAATATTGATGTCAAGTGTCCATTTCAAGAATGCTCTGACCTTGTAATGATGATTTTTTTTACATCATGGGAATGTATGTCAAAAGCTTATAATACTACCCATGTACATTTGATTCCATGCTTATTTGACTAAGGTAATTATGTTATGAAAGGAGGTCGAATGAGGCTTGTTTGCGATCATTTTCATGATTGAATTGATTTCTGAGACCAAAAATATGTCATCCCTTTTGATAATTAATTTTTCCTTCGACATTAATTCCATCAAACCGACTTCATCTGATGTGCATCATGAGTAGTTATGTCGCTTAAAAAATGAATCAACCTACCTAGTTTGTTTAATATCGTTCAATCCTCTATGATTTGAGTATTTCACTGAAGCATACTAGGTTCACTTCTTATTGCTAATAATCTTGTTCGTTCCTAAAGTGCATATCACGTCTGCAATCGATAAAGCATGAAGAAATTAAAGTATGATCGCCACGAGCCATATTCCATAGAGGAGCTCAAGACGACTCCTGAATATAATGCATGCAAGCATAAATTGGTTAAGGAAGGATGGCATGAATTCCTGGTTAAATTTCAGGGGTCTGAAGATGAGGTTGTGTTACAATTTGCACGAGGGTTTGACGGAAAAATAACCCAAATCAGAGATCTGGTTATGACTATGAATGAAAATACCATCACTCGAGCAACCAGCTTGCCCCTATAAGGGATTAAATTTTTCAAGAATAAAATTATAGATAAATAGCTGAGTATGCAATTCCTCAAAGAAGGACACCAGGAAGTCACTTGGGAAAAATGGATACCGTGTTCCTAGATTAAGGATGAATGGTGCAAGCCTTTATTTATTCTTTAGGAGTATTTGAATTGCAAAAGAAGGTATGCAAAAACCTTTTTATATCATATAGGATTACTACTACATTTTACTGGAGAGCAGAAGATAAATGTCCCTTAATTTTTGTTAAAGAGCCCGCAGAAAATGTCATAGGGGGTTTGTAAAGACGTTAAAAACCCTAGGTCTAACCTTTAACATTACGACCTCATTAAAATTTGGATTGTAGATGAACTGGGTATAAGGAATGATAATTGGGATGTTTTTCTTCAGCGAAATGGGTTTACATCAGTCATTGGAAAACCAAATACCCAACTTCATGGTGAGATATGTGAGGCAGAACATACTCCAAAGGGGAATTGAGTGGATAATATCTTCTCCTCATACCCTAAAAAGTCGAGGAAGAGGAAAATTGAAACCCCTACAACCCATGTAACTCCATCATTTGAACCTCGGACCCCTGCCATTGGAAAAAGGGTTACACGAAGCATGATAAAAGCCAGTCGACTTCCTTCTAAAAATTCAAAGCCTCAAAAAGTTGATTTGGATACAGAACAAGAGGGAGAATGAGTAGTAAAAGATAATGAAAGTGCCATTGATGAAGAAGGAGATAAATTTTGGTTGTTCGAAGAATTTACTATGAAATTTATGTCTCAAATATTGAATCAAGTAGTAAATCAGGTCAACGAACTGACTATAGGAATAGATCAAATCAAAAATTCCTGTAAACGAAGAAGTTCAATTCAAAACACCTAAGACAGAGGTAAATTCAGGATTTTATTTTTCATTTGATCCTACCATAGCAGAAACCACTAACATTTATTCCACCAATCATCAGAAGCCAAAAGACTCCATCGAAAATCATATTTTAAGGAAGAATGTCATGATAATAAATAAATTGAAAAGGAATCTTATTGTTCTGGAAGTAGAGAATGAAGATTTGAAGGCACTCAGTACTAAGATGCAGTGCAAAAACAACAAGATGAATGCTAAGAACAAGAAATTACATAAGCTGGCCAAGAGTTGGATCAAACAAGCCAAACAATATGCTACTCATAATAAGATTTTAAAAGGAGAGATTAAAATGACCAGAAACATGGGAGGCAAAAACTTGAACATTTCAGTCAATACAATAGGGATTTAGGCATCACATCTTGAATTTTTGAAAATTATGGTCTATGTTTTATGGTTTTTCTTGCACGAGGAAATGTAGGGAGATCAGTGTGGGGGAGTGTTGAGCCTCCATTTTGGCTAGATTTTCATATTTTTTTCTAAGGATCTCCTGTGCCTTCACCTAGTGTTTGGAGATATTATTATCCTTTTCTATACATTATTGGGATATTATAGAGGCATTAAGAGGTAACATGTTATTGATCTATGAATTCTATTTGTTTTAATGATTTGAAAGGATTTGGTGTGAAAATATCACTAATATCAGGCTCTCCTTGTGGAAAGTGTACAGTTCCTGTCCCAGCAACAAAATTCCTATTCTAGCAATGCAAATCCTGTTCTCATCTCCATGACTTTCATAAATCCAGCTACCATGATGGAAAATGATCATATGGGTTTTGAAGAGCAAAGGTTAAAGATGGTGATGTGTTCCCTTAATCGCACCTAGGTCTTCAAGGTAACGCGTAGAGCGAAGGTCAAAGCATTTAGTAAAATTGTTTTCTAGTCACAAAGTTTGTTAACAATGTGTTAGTCCGGTGGGGATTTCATGATTTGGTACCGGTCATGATGTTTATATGGAACCTCAGGATTGATGGAAATCCAATCAAATAAACAAACTATTTATTTTGGTCCAAGAATCAGTTTGAAACTAAAAATTGTATATGCTATTTAATACTGTTGTTATAAATATGAATAATGTGTACTATAGAAGGGGAATAGAATATTAGATTTTAGAACTATATTTTGACAGACATAGGTTGATTTTATTAGGCAAGGAAGGGAGGAGTTTGGGTGCCCTGTGGGATGATCCCTATAGGGGACCATTGGAGCCAAGCTCTGCATTGTTCAATATGTAACAAGACTTCAATATTAATATAAGCTGGCATTAAATTCATGTCTATTGTTCTTTTGAATCCTTTTGGATTTTGATTTAACCATTGCAAGGGCAACGAAATGGGTGGTTTGGGCCCACCAGCCAGTCTGTTGCCCCGTACCTCTAAGGATTTTCTGAGTTTTTGTTTGATCAATGCATAAGTGTGAGAGTGTGATTAAGTAGAATTTTGTAATTTTATTTCATAATTATATTTTATGCTTTGATATTAAATTGCACAATTTTGATTAATGAGTGTGATGGTACAGTTACTTTCTTGGAATTCATTACTGTTCAACACATTGGGATTTTATATGTAAATTGAGATGGAGAAAACATAGTATATTTAGTAAGTGTCCTTTTACTGCATTTCACATTTATTAAGAGATCATTGCATTATTTACTTTGATTCCATTTATCACATAACGAAATATAATTTCATTTTGTAAGGATTCAATGATAGAGACAACATCTGCTTATCACGAAGTAGGGGTATGATGACTAAGAGTTATGATTTGATTTATTATCCATATCATTTGATAATTTATGAACATTTTAAATTATTATGTGAAATTGGTCATGGAGTCTTAAGAGAACGATATTCATTCTTATAATTCAAATTCCAGGATTAGCATGAGAATAATCTATCTTTGTTTCATTGACATAGTAAAGTGTCCAAAAAAACTCTTTGAAAATACCTCTGGTCAAAGAATATAATTGATGTCTTAAACTCTTGATTGAATACTACATTATTTTCAAAGAAACAATGTGCATGTGATTCCTTCTAAGTAGCAATACATTTACTTTTTAAATGAAGCATTTAATGATTTTCTCAAATTAGGATAAGCCTTAAATTAGTTGGGAATGAGTTTGTCTTCTAATTCCTATTTTTACTTCATGCTTTCCTTCTTTTCCAATAATCCTTTAAGAGGTTTTGAAACAGAATTGCACCCTTTTATTTCCTGAATGGTTTGACAGTTTTAGTGGAATCTACATTCCCTTTTCCCCTGGATAACTGAGGCTAAGTTTTTGCAAGAGTCACTTGACCCATAAGAGGAGCCAGAAGTAGGTTCTCATTGTGGTCTCCTTACTTTGAAAAGTATTGTTTTCTGAATGATATATTTTGAATTATTCAGAATAGTTTCATTTCTATTTCATAGATCCCTTATGTCTTCTTATGGAATTTCTTGTGCTACACCTCTAAGCTTACACAACCCGGATTTACAATTTAAATGTTGGCATATAATCTTGTATTTATATCACTCGATAGTTGTTGAATTAGTTCTTGTAGCTGATATTTTAAGTGAAACATGTGCTCTATTTTAGATATTATATTATTGAAAGATAAGCCATCAAAAAGTAGAAATGGTTCATACAATTCAATGACTATTAAATCAATTTAATGGGGCAAAATTTTGAGTAAATAGTTACTCAAAAATTTGATTAAAGCACATGAGAAAAATGGAAATAAATAACAAATATATACAATTAGGAGATCAGATAGAAATTAGATAACTGATTTCATAAACAATCATTCTCACATTAAACACAAGTGCAAAGTATGAGATAATTGGCACAAAAGAATAAAATTTTCATTTACAAATAAAAGTATTGGAATACAAATTGATAAAACTTGATTTCCATGCTTTGTTTCAATGGATCTTGAACAATTCTCCCAAAACTTTCAGCTCTGCTAACAGAGGAAAGAACTATAACAGTACAAAATCTTTCTCAATGACAGGACCTAGATCTTAAAATAAAAATCCCCAAAGCACTCAAATATGAGTATTCCTGTCTATTTACAGAAAAGAGGAATCTCATTTTCCTCTCCTAAAATCTATTTTATAATTAGAAAATTGAATCCAAAAATAGATCTAGCTGGTATGCTGGCTCCTGGCACCCCACCTTGTAGTCTTAAATTCAGGACAATGGTAGATTTCCTTTGTATGTTGTAGTGTTTCAGATGGGTATCATCCTGCAACACTTTTCTAGAAAAAATCAGGCTTTGAAGTGAGGTTGAGATACCTGTGGAAATTTGGGCCTTCTGCTTCAGATCTGTCACTAGATCCATATCCCAGACCCATAAAATTATTGACTTCCCAGTGATGGTTTTTATAAAAAAACTGATACAGGTCTTATGAAACAAAGGCCTTTCCTCTACCTTATGCGCTTGTATATTTGGGCCATGTCCCTTGGAAGCTGGAAACATTGACAGAGCCTACAGAGGGGTCATAGGCCATAGGACCAGGGTGCAATGAGGGCCTACAAGGAGGCATTTCCCCGCACAATGACCACCGAAATTTATTGGGTTGCATGGGTAAATAATGAAGCCCCAGCACCCTCTCGGGCTTCGTATCTACCAGTATTATCCCAATCGAATGCATCCAATTTATAAATATTATAAACTAGTATAAGGAAAAAACATAGCGAAATAACTTTGTTACCCTCGAAAGTCTGGCCCAAATATCCTGGTATGAAATTCCCAATAGAAAGAGTACACCATCATCACTGGTCACGCTACTGAGAGCGTTCTTTCTGGAATAGAGTGCAACTGCTTGACAGGAAACGAGGAAAAAAATAGCCACAGAGTTTTGGTTTCCACCTTCGGACAGATCCATAGGCTCGTTATAACCCAACACCCATTGGATCACCTCTTGAAAGTGCCCAACACCTCCTCTTTGATGTTGGTGATCATTGCACACAGGAACAACCCCATTCCTTTCTGCAAATAACAAGGTTTCATTCACCGTAAGGTCACAAGGTCAGAAGTGTTGTGGGTCAGAAATATTGGCTATTTTTCTAAGAAATGCAACTGCCCTATGTGCATTTGTAACACCCCCCCTCTCGTAGCCCTTAGGGTCTGATCCCCTTTTGATTTCTAGAACTCGAAGCCCTCTTTTGCTTAGAAATATGGCCATCTCCTCCTTCACAAACCCCTTCCCATAAGCAACATCCACAACCTCCCCAACATATCTGAGCACTACTTGTCCTCTTCAACCAACTCCAATTAGGCAGGATCCCTTGTCCCTCACCATCTACATGTCGACCTAGAGCACAGATACATTCCAAGCATTGATGTAATATTCCCAAATGGGGAATGCAGCAATATAGCCCATTTTATGAAAGCAGCAACAAGTATTTAACACATGAAACCATGAGACCAATATGGATTCATAACATTATGTATTTAGAATAGCTAATAAATACAAAATAATGAGGTATAGATCATATACAAAGAGGAAACAATCCTCCCATAAGCAGTCACTCTCAAATATGAGATGTTGTCACAAAAAAAAATGTCGGAGAGAAACTACAGCGCAGTTATATTCAGTATAAATATAGCTGGAGATGATACAATGATATAAAAATATTAATATAGGCCCCAATAGAATCTAAACATTCAGATTTGAGCACTAGATCAGCTTTCCCAGACAACCCAAGAGGGTTTCCAAAAAATGCACACAATGTGCCAATATAAGTTGCAGCCTTAGGGCTGAAGATATGTTGCAACAATAGAAATGAGAAGATATGGCTGAAGCTGATGTAGAAACCTACAACTCTTATCCAATAGATCCCTCGGATTAAAGAATTGCTCCTCCACTGAAGAAATCACCTCCCAAAACAGCCACTACTCCCTAAAATAACGTAGATCTGGGCTGAAACAGTGTTGTAGGGGATGAATTCTCCTTAGCCTGCTACTAAATGTGTCAATAAATCTCAAGGGGCTTATTTACAGGTCTTCCAATGGATGGAAACCTTCCTCCACTGTAAAAATAGCTCTGAAGACACCCGATCTAATTCTCCGTTGCTGCACCTTGCAACACAACACAATATCCTGCAGAAACTGCGCTGATGAATAAAGTTGTATATTGGCCTTAAACCTGAATGTGTAAATTAAATTCAATGCTCTTCCAAGAGGCCTCTCAAGGAAGGAGGTGGGATTCCCGCTCGGGAACACCTGGTGCTAAACAACACAGCAATCTCAACTAAATAGTTGAAGAATGCAAGAACTCTAAACAGACCACATACAAAATAATAATCCAAATATTAAACCCATATGGCTACCATCCTCTTCCTTGTATAGATTATGAGCTTCCTTTCCCTTGGCCCCACTCAATTATGTCATTTCCTCCATGCAATCAATCTCCCTCCAAAACTGTGTTATTCCTTATTTAATGTCCACTTCTCCATAATAGCATTGTTGACTCGGTCAAAGTTGACCTGTTTAACATGAACTAACCCCTGTTCATACTCAAAGGTGCTTTATTTAGCTACTTAGAAGGTCTCCTTTCACACTTGAAGTTTTTTTATTGCTGCTAAGGAGATTTATAGGCCTCCCCGCCCATTTATTCACCTACCTAATGACAAAAAAAATTATAATATTTCATTTAGCTAAAAGCCAAATTTTAGGAATATTACAATCCTTCCCTAAAAAATGTTGCTTGTCCTCAAGAAACTGTAAGGGTTTAGTAAATTCTCCCCTCCTCCTCTTGTGGCCTCCTCTTCAAATATTCTCCACCATTGATTCAAATATTCTACAAAAATTCTGCCTCCCAATGGTTCCTCCCATGTGTGCAAGTTGGCCTTTAGTGGATAAACCAAATGGATCTCATCATGAGAAAATGGAAGTTCTATATGGAGACCATCTTGTTGTCCAATAGCCTCCTCAAACTAGGAGTAATGACAAGCATAGGGGATCTCATTCCCAATGAGAGACTGCCATCTCCATGCTATCATCTAAATGAAATGAATCACCTTCCAGCATGGTAATTCATAGAAAAGTTCCTCCCAATTGTTCATGAGAGTCATATCCCAAGTGCTCCAAACAATCATATGGCCCACCTCATAAATAATTAAGTGATATATTGTACTGGCCATACCATATCCCATGCTTCCTCCAATCATTCCATAAAAAGGATAAGAACATCATCAATATATGGGATCAAAACTAAGTTCATACAAACAGAAATATGTATAAATGGAGGTGGATCATAGTCCCACATGTGGAACCAGTGTAGTAAATCTCCTAACTGCATCAGATAATGATATGGTAAGTGGTTTCCCCGCCACTTACTTGTTGCCCAAGTCTTCTCACAAGTTCTGAAAAGGTGAGAAATTTTTGGTGCTTTTGGAGTGCACCCAGAGTGGTAAATCATCTCCCTATATCCTCTTAGGGAGTGGCCATGCTCAACATAGTTTATGGCCCAAATTTGGCCATGAATTTTGTAAGGAAGAATGCTCCTTCTTGGAGCAATGGCCTGCACATATATGGTTAAGGAATGCACATATTCATTATATAAATCATTATGCAACCAAACATGATCCTTACCATATGCCTTTCTCATATAGATGGAGTGGCTCATAGATAAATCCCATCTCTTTCCCAAAGAGGGAAGAGGTGGTTGTGATAACTCCCCCAAAGAGTTATGTATATCCTCCCAACTCCACATGATCCATGCATCTCCTCAAATGTTAATATATCTCCCCTTCAAAGCCTTTCCAAGTGTACCCCTCCATGATGGTGTGGTATGCTCTCATGGAATAAGTGTGGCTGAAGAGAAAATATTAATGAGCTACTTGTAGTAACTTCTCTTTAAGCTTGGAAGCTCTAGATAAGAACATCCTACCATCATAGTAGATGACCTCATATTTGACTGAATATCCCTCCTCATGTAGCTGGTCATCAAGTATCATACAAGTAAAAAGATCCTTGGAATAATCCACCAACAGCTGGGATTTCCAATATGGATCTATCCTCCATAGTGACAGCGCCGATGATCTGTCATAGAAGTATCTGTCATGTATTTGTCCCCCTCTTTGACATATTTTGTGCCAAAGTGACATATTATAAGGTTGATATCCTCCCTCTGCTACTCCTTTCTCAGCGCAATATCTGATATGAGAGTGGGTAATGATGATGTTGGGAGAATATCTCCCTCCTCCTTAAGTCTACCCAAGACTCTAAGCGTTGTTTCAAGTCCTCCCAAGGTCCTCACCCCTCCGGAATCAATGAGTGGTGCAACCAAATGTGAAGCATCTCTCATCATCTCCTGATCTGGTGGTCTCCCAGGTGGAATGCCTCTATGCAATGAGACATCAATATCAAGAGTGGACTGCATGTATGGATGGACAATTTTTTCCTTGCCCTCACTGTGCAAATCAGTCTGCCTCTTTTGTGCATCAATATTCTGAAATAGAAAAGGGTGTGTGCTCTAAACCATATGATATTGGTCATCCTCCCCATCTGCTTCTTTTATCTTCAGAATCTCACCATCTATCAATGGTGGCACATGCTGCTCATGGAATGTGCCCTGATCCCCACATGTGAGATTCCTGGGAACTCCTTGTGAACATACAATAATTCCTCTTATTGGAGAAAGTGATCCATATTCCTCTTCATGAGGTGCTAGAAATTCTCTTGATATGACAGCGTTGTTACCTCCAACCTTCTCTTCCTCTTTAATATCAATGGGAGTCACCTTATCAATAAGAGAATCCTATTTTGAAAAAGGTATCTCCATGTCCTCTTTTCCAGGAGAATGAAATAGGGATCTTGCCTCTAGCAATGGATCCTTTATGAAATGGAGTTGGGTTTATAGATCCTTCCAACCGATGCAAAGGTTTTGTTTTTTTTGGTTTGATTATCTCCACCAAAGGTGTTTCAGAATTTTTTTCATCAAACCTTTCTACTACCCTTATAATGAAACTTGCATAAGTATATGTATTTTCATTTTTTAATTAAAAAGACTCAAATAACCACCAAGAATAAACCTTACCTTCAAAATGAAGCGCTGCTACTTTGATGGCTTCATTCTCTGAACTTTGGTGTTGTTGCAAATAGGTGTCTAGCTCCTCCACCCAAACCCTAGCTGAACATTTAGGTGAACCATCAAAAATAGATAGAAAGAATCTACCCACATCATGTTGCTTGCACCTTGTGCTTCTTTCCTCCTTTATATTGCAAAACCCTTGAAATTTTAGGTGATCTTTGAACCTCTTAGATTGAGATTCATACTTTTGCAAATAATCACCAAGAGTCTCCTTCTGTAGCACATCTTCTTCCTCCATCTCTCTTACAGTAAATCTGGGCATAAGACTACATTTTGGATAATAATGTGTGGTTGCATTCTCACACCCATCATGAAAATATCTAGGGCTTTCTTCATATTCAAACCCCCTTGGAGATTCCCTACACATCTCCCTTCTCATCTTCTTGATATCTCCCTTGATGCTCTACATAGTTTGAAAAAGAAGCTTTGAGAGCTCCTCTTCCTCTCTACCTCCAAATAATGGAGTCATGTCTTTTTTTTTCCTATACATCTCTTCTTCTTGTGAGAAGCTTCTCCTTATGGTGACATATTGGCTGAATGCATAGGCTGAGCCAAGATTATGCTTTGATACAACTGTAATATTCCCAAATGGGGAAGCAGCAATATAGCTCATTTTATGAAAGCGACAACAAGTATTTAACACATGAAACCATGAGACCAATATGGATTCATAACATTATGTATTTAGAACAGAAGATCAATACAAAATAATGAGGTATGGATCATATACAAAGAGGAAACAAGCCTCACAAAATCAATCACACTCAAATATGAGATGTTGTCACAAAACAAAATGTCGAAGAGAAACTACAGTGCAGTTATATTGGGTATAACTATAGCTAGAGATGATAAAATTATAGAAAAATACTGATATGGGCCCCAATAGAATCTAAACATTCAGATCTAGGCACCAGATCAACTTTCCAAGACAACCCAAGAGGGTTTCCAGAAAATGCACACAATGTGCCAATGTAAGTTGCAGCCCTAGGGTTGAAGATATGATGCAACAACAGAAATGAGAATATATGGCTGAAGATGATGTAGAAACCTACAGCTCTTCTCCAGTAGATCCCCTAGATGAAAGAATGGCTCCTCCACTGAAAAAATCACCTCCCAAAACAGCCACTACAACTACCCCTGCAACTCCTTCCTAAAATAACGCAGATCTGGGCTAAAACTGCATTGTAGGGAATGAATGCTCCTTAGCCTACTGCCAAATGTGTCAATAAATCTCAAGAGGCTTATTTACAAGTCTTCCAATGGATGGAAACCTTCCTCTACTGCAAAACTAGCTCTAAAGACACCCGATCTAATTCTCCACTACTGCACCCTGCAACACAACACAATATCCTGCAGAAACTGCGTTGATGTAGAAATTTGTAGCTTGGCCTTAAGCCTGAATGTGGAAATTAAATGCAATGCTCTTCCAAGAGGCCTCTCAAGGAAAGAGGTGGGATTCCCACTCGAGAACACCTGGTGCTAAACAGCACAGCAATCTCAACTAAACAGTTGAAGAATGCAAGAAGTCTAAATAGCCCACATACAAAATAATAATCCAAATCATAACCCCATGTAGTTGTCATCCTTTTCATTATATATATTATGAGCTTCCTTGCCCTTAACCCCCCTCAATTAGGTCATTTCCTCCATGCAATCAATCTCCCTCCAAAACTGCGTTATTCCTTATTTAATGTCCACTCCTCCATAACAGCGTTGTTGACTCGGTCAAAATTGACCTGTTCAACATGAACTAACCCCTGTTCATACTCAAAGGTGCTTTATTGAGCTTCTTAGAAGGTCTCCTTTCACACTTGAAGTGTTTTTATTGCTCCTAAGGAGATTTATAGGCCTCCCCACCCATTTATTCACCTACCTAGTGACAAAACAATCTATAATTCCATTTAGCTAAAAGCTAAATTTTAGGAATATTACAATTGAGTGCTGCCATTTTTTTTCTCGATTTTTTTTCTCCTATTTCCACAAGGCCATTAATTTAGATTAGTTAAATTAATTAATTAAATAATAATATTTACAATTTAATTAACCTAATTACTTATAATTAATTAAATAATTTTATTTACATATTTAAATTAATAAAATAAAGATAAAATATAGTTTGTACATATTTATGTTCAGAAAGTGAAAATCACTCAAATTTTGAATAAGTGCCATTTTCAACCTTAAGTCTGAATTCGCAAAATTTGAGTCATCAAGAAGCACTGCAAAACTGCACACGATGAAGTGATCAAAGTGGAAAACCAAGAAAAATGAAAATCCCGCAAAATTAACGAAATAAAAGCATAAAATAAGTGATATGACATAAATTTACATAGAGGGTCCCCATATCTTTTGTAAAAAATTATGGGTAGGGTTGTGGCCACAACATGATAGCATTGAAATATTTCTTTTTTGTTACTAATAATTTTTTTAAGTGCCATGTGTCAACTTTATGTTGAACACGAAATTAATTGCACATTTCCCTCATACTCTTATCCGAATGAAAAATGGTATCCACCCATCGTATTTACCCATGGTATTGAATGATGTAACTCAAGGAGGCATATAAGATACTAATTACACCAATATTACAACAAGAATATTGAAACTCTTGAGGGTCTCTAATTCAATTATCAACTCAAGGTTCATACAAACTTAGGAGGTATTGGTACTATATGTGCAACCAGAAATATATTCTATTTAGGTTGTTTGATGCCATTGGGGATAAGGTAAAATGCACAAATACCTCTTTTGATATCTAGGATATAGGAAATGTCAAAAAACCAATGAACGAAAAATAGGCCTAATCTAGCTCGTAAGAAAGGAAGCAAAGAAAAACAATCCATATTCAATCTGTAGAAAGAAAATGACATAAGGTAACCCTATTCTAATTGCAGAAAAGAAATTGTCAGGAAGTAAACCTACTCTTTTTTCTAGGAAATAAATCTATACTAACAACAAGAAATTAAATGAAATTAATAAACCTATGCTAACTGCAAGAAAATAAAGTGACTCAATTCAGGATGCTAGAGAAAATTCGAGTTTATTCTATGATGCATGATAAATCAATTTCTAGTTGAAAGAAGGCATTCACACACTAAACCCTAATTACAGAAAAGACAAGCTTTACTACAACTAATAGGGTAAAGTTTCTAAGGGGTCCTTGAACCTCTAAAATCCATCTCCAAGGTTTAATTAACATTGTAATGTGCTAAGGAATGAAAAACAAACTTTATGTGCAAATATGGAGGTTTTCTGCAACAATCGGCGTACTGCTACAAGATGGCCTTGTTTTGCTATTGGAAACATACAAGAGAAGTTTTATGAGGTCTAAATGTGGTTTGAGAGGTGAAGAAGTTATAGGAAGGTTTTTTAATAGTAAATAGGTCCTTTCCAAGCTCAAATATGCCCATTGGATCAGATCATGTGAAGAATAGGTAAATCTAGAGTTACCTATGGCTCGTCTAGGCAGAAATAAACTTGTAGGAAGATTGCATAAATGAGTAACAATGGGTGAAAATATCATGTTTTAGGTGAACTAAATGCATCAAAACAATACTAACTACACCTATGAATCAATACTATCAAACTAGAAGCAAAATTCAAGGTTGTCTAGTAAAAGCAAAGTGCATAAGTAATTGATAAAATTTATGATTGCAAAAAAGTGAAATGACAGAAAGGATGAGTTGAATTTTAAATGAATAATATCAATGCATGAAAGAATTTATTTTGGGTATATCAGAAAAAGATACATAAACAAACTTAGAAATAATAATATTCTTTAACCCTACAGATACAATACTTTTTTAGAGATGAGATTTGCATAAAAACATAACTAAATTAAATACATGGAGCGTAAATGTACAATAAGGGGGCTTGGGAACCTGGGTTTGGCCCTAACCCAATGAGACTTGGGTCCCTTAAAGAAGAATTGGACTAGCAACAAAATAGTGTTTTTCATTAATCAACAAGTGTGCTCATACATGAAACATGAAAAAATGAAATAGCATGCAAGGAAGCCTTTCTCTATTGTTGACTATCATCTCTAAAGTTTTGAATCCCCACTGGGCTACTAAGGTCCCTTATTTATACAAAAAATTATTGAGGGGTAGCCTCCTTGAAGAGAGGACAACTTCCCTAAAAAATCCCTAGAAATTTGGATTTGGTTTCGTGATGGCCTACTACAGTGAGGTGATAAATTTATTTGAGATAGTCAAGTTTTGTTCATCCTTTAGTAGGGGACAAGCCCCATAATCTTCTATTGCTAGACTCTTGCATGATTTTCATAAGATATCCTCAATATCCTACAGAATTAATGCTTTAGGTACACAAGATATGGAATTATCTCTTAACCCTCCTAAGAACATATTAAAGTTGAAAAAGGCATTATCAAGTGCAAAAGGAAAGGTTAAAATGTACCTAAGGATGGTTAGATGGGCCTTAAGTTATACCTATTTGGGAGGCTCATCATATCCCCTACTGAAAATATTACTCATCCTTTGAGCAACCTAGTCATATTTCTACTTTTCATTCATTATCCTCCTAGATTTCATGACATACCAAGCTATTTTAGATGTGGTAGCCCCTTCCAAATGGAACCCTGCAATCACCTCAAATTTTGTCCACTCCCTATTTTCTTCTTCTTGATCTTGATGCTCTCATAGGCCCAACAGTAAAGGAGGACTGAACTTGAGTCCAATTCAGTGGAATCCAAGACTTTGTATGTTTCTTTTGTATAGAGGTGTTTTTTCCAATGCATTCCTAAACCTCTCAGGTGAATGGTATTATCTTATTTTTAAATTGTGTGGAAAGGTATGCCACATTATTTTGAATGCTTGCAGGATTTCATCTCTCAATAATATGAAAGTATCTTCAAAATTAAGGATTTCCTATTCTTTCCTTTATTCATATATTGTTTCCATTTTAGGATTTTCTTCTATGAGCCTATGATTGGCTATGATGAGATGTGAGGAGGGCAATTTTTCCCTGACGCATAATTGTTCTTTCACCTCCTTGGATAGCTCTTGATCTCCTCTACCCTAATTTCTTCATCGTTAAACCATGAAGCTAGATCCATTAATGGCACATCACCAAATTAATAATTTGGGTCCCAAATATTCATGTCAGGTAGTACTAGATTATGCATATAAAATCATGCAATTCTGGCTCTATCCTCAATGCTACATTGGAGACAAAAAATAATAAATTATGAATTTTCTTACATCTTGTAGGGGAAGGGAACCTTTTGTGCTAAGGACATGATATGAACTTAACACCACTGATCTTCTATAAATATAGAATAAGTTTTTGAAGGGTTTCTACAATATATGGCCTCCATGGAGAGACTGGCCATGGTGAATTTTTTTTCTTCTTTCTCTTGTAGTAGCCTATGTTTTTTCTCCAATTGGACTTTAAACTACTTGTTTTCCTTATATAAATAGTCCCTTATGTTTACTTCATGGAACCTCAGGTTGGCCATTTATTCTCCCACATTCTTAACATTTTCCTCCATAATTCCAACTTTATCAACCCCTTTGGACCTTCCAATTTTCATCCATCTATAAGTTTTTCCTCTCTTTTCCTCTAGTCCAATGAATAGAATTGGTGCAAGGTGGATAGGAATCACCTTCCCTCCATCAATCCAAGCATAATAATATGAGAGTTTTGGCTAAGGATTTGGTTCCTGTAACTTTTTATTTTTCCCCTGTGGTTCTACAATCTTTCTTGTAGCTCTGCATTCTGTTCCTGTGGCACTAAGGGTTGTTCTGAAAGCACTATATCTTGAATGTTAAACCCTTCTAGCTGAGCTTGTGGCTCTTTTCCCTTGAGCGATGTGGAGGTGATCTCAAATTATAGTTCTTCTTCCTTTTTAGGCTCTTCCTCCTTATGGTTAATTGACTCCTCAATGATGACTTGAGTGGGAGAAGGTGGCTGAGGTTTTCCTTGCCTTATTCTATTTCTCTTCCTTCTTATGAAGTAAAGAGGGGCTTCCCCTGGTTTCCTCACTTTCGAATTCATTAGGGTACTCAAGGCTACCAGGTTAGCAACAATTTCTTCTTCTAAATTTCCTTTTGAAGTGATATCTTTATACTCAATATACTCTTGGGGCTTTTGAGCATATGATTCTGTCAAATTAAGATTAGATAACCCTTAAACATTTTTTCCTCTACCTCTATTTCAACTTGTGTCTCTGTCTATCTTTACGCTTCTTTTTTCATCTTTTTTCTAATTATTTCTTGGATTCCTCCCCTTCAATCTGAAATTCTTCTTTTTCTTCTATTCCAATTTCCTCTGATTTTTATCCCCCCTTTAGCTCCAATTGAGGTCAAACTTGGATCTCCAAAAAGGCTTCTATGTCCATGTCTATGAAATCAATCAAAGAAACAAGGCTTTGTATGATTTCCAAGGAATAAAGGGCTATCAATTTTATAAACCCATGGTGAGCTAGATAATTATGTTTTCCCCTTTTCACCCTTATGCTCATTTATTTTATAGACTAAAGGAGGTAATGAGGAATGTTGAGTCATTGTTGGGAAGGTAGATCTACTTGAAATATGAGTTGGTAAATCAATCTAAACTTGTAGGAATATACAATGTGGAGCTTTAATTCACATGAAATATATTTGAGGATATGGTAGGCCACCTAATCTCAAGGCTATGGAAGGATTTCCCTCCTCACCCCATTTTTATCCTCTATGGGTTGCTCATTATGAACGAAGATTGTTTTCTTGGTTGTAGTGGCCTCAAGCCTATCTTCTTTGTTCCATTTGACCCCCTTGGGGAGTGTGGTGACACTACTGATAATTTCTTCATTTAGATAGATGATGAGGCTTCTAACCAAAATAATAGCCTCATGCCTTTCTTGTTATTGGATATTTGAGGAAAACCCTTGAGAAATTTCATCATGAAAGCCTCTCAGCTTCTCGAAGAAACCTATCCATTGACAATTTGCAAAAATGTTTCTAACCTTGGGGTATTAATGGATCCTGGAGGGCTATATAGGCTCTCTTCTATTAAATCCCCCTCCCATGGCTTAATATATCACAGTAGTAAATCCCCTCTGCGGACAGAGGCGATCCCTACTAGCCTAGATCGGGTCTAGCAACAATCGTATCACGCTAAGGTGCAAGTTCCTAATTGCAATAAACCAAATGGCGAAGAAGGCTTACCTTGAATCCAATGTTGTTGTTTGTAAAGAAGATAGCGCTCCTGTTCCCTCGCTCCGGCAGATCACAATCCTCACGCTCGTCATGATCGAACACCTGCACATGCAAGAAACACGACAAAAATAAGTGTAAAACCCAATATATGCAATTATGTATTAGTCAGAGAAGACAAAACTCATGATCATAATGAACAATACGAGTGGAACCATAACCAAAGTCGCTTATCATTAATTCATACAAAGGAAAATACAAGCTGGCTTTGATGCTGAATCTTCCTTTGGCGGGTCGTCAGCAGAATACGTCTCGGTAAAGCTCGTCGGGAATGGGACAAGCCTCTCTCTTCAATCGTCAATCTCCTTACTACTGATTTGGCTCTATGAGGACTATCAAGGCTCTTGCAGCATTCTTTAGGCTATGAAGGCTCTTAGAGACTAGCTTGCAAAGGAAAATGGCAAGCTTATATATATGGTGGAAGGGGAGTTGGGATCCCTAATCATTGGATTGGCCCTATCCTCAAGGAAGCTTCCATGAGAGGTGGAAAACCACTTCCTCTACATGGAGATCCTGAGCCAAACCTCCCACTCAATTTAGAGACCAGTTTAGGAATTGGTTGGAGTCAATCTTCCGCCATTTATTTTTTAAAAACACTCCTTAATAAGCTTGGCGCGCCACAACATCAGAGTGCTTAATGGTACGCCCTCTTTGAGGATTTCCATCGCGCTGAGGCGACACCGAGTAGTCCCACCAAGGCCAAAAAGGCTATTTTTAGGGTTTTTCACAAGGAATTGTCTTCAGGGGAATGAATGTCCTTGTTCAGGGGGATGCCATGAAAGTGGTTTCAGGTCATGTCACTGCTCACAGGTCACGGAATAAGACCTTCAATGTGTGACTGGGACTGCAGTGGACTATGGGAAAATTACCGTGTACCAGATGCCCCTGTGCCATGAGTCTCGAGAGAGAGAGAGGTGAAATGCTTTACGAGAACTCCGTCCAACCGAAACACTTCATCGAAAAAACTCCGCGTAGAGAACTACAACTCATATCTCAAATACATAGATATATGTGGTATGGGCACAACCATCCATAATGCAGTATACAAGGTCCACTCATGGCATGGACGTAGCCATCCACATGATCGCATATCAGATCAGTATGGTCGCAGCCTATCCAGTGAATAAGTCATGCAACCAATCATAATAATCCACAAAATCGTAGCTCCTGGACTCTACCGTATTAAAATCCAGGGTCTTGTGCTCCATCTCGACCCGAAAGCACAAGTTCAAGCATGTGAATAAGAGTCTTCGACTCCGAACATGCAAGAACATCTCCGATTACCAACAATGATGAAAGTTGTTACCGCACGTGAGAGGTACCACCAATAATGACAATGGACCTCAAGGTACTATAGGTACAATCCATGGCATGTGAACAGTGAGCTGGTGTCTAACACCCGTAGAATCATCCGATCGGAGGCCAATGATGAAAACCTCACGTCGAACGCGAAGAACTTACGGCTGTGCATGCAGTTCTGCTGTATTGAGAAGGAGTCTGATCACCTTTCCCGATAAATCATCGAAGTCGACAGGAAGTGACCTTGATCGAAGGTGGGCCATAGTGTTTCCCACATCATCGACGTGAGACAGAGGAAAATAATGTTTTTGAATCTGGACCAGATGAGAATCAGAGGAAGGTTGAAACTTTGCAGAGGTCAACTTCTCTTGAACATATTGGCGAATGTGGTTGAAGTGGGATTTAAGAGCTGACACTCAACAGACTGTGGTCAAAGGATGGAATATGTGGGACAGAGCATATGAGAGGTAAAAAGGGATTACCCAAACCCATGGAGGCAAACGGATAATGAGGTGAGATGTCCCCAACCTGACATGAATGCAGACAAGTGCCATGTTCAAGAGCAACATACTGCCAGCACGACAATGATACTGGTTCCATTTTCCCCACCATTTCTGGTGAGTACCCCAATTATTTTTGAAGACAAGCTTGAAGGGGATAGCATATGCTTATAATATAAATCATTCCTTAGGACGAATCCACCCTAGTACATTTAACAAGCCCGAGGAAGGAGAAACTTGAATATCGTCATTACGACTGAATCCGATGTCATCAGGGTTTAGCGAGTCTGAAAAAGGAAGAACTCGGCGTCTTTTCATGTTTAGAGAGTTTGAAAATACAACGGAAAAGTAAACTCCAATAGCCCCTTTTCGTAAATAGTTCCTTAGATCCGAAAAGGTAGAAAACTATGTCTGAGAAAACCTCCTAGTCAATTTATAGGTTAGGTATTCTTTTGTAAGTTATCATCCCACTCTTAAAAAGGTAAACGTATATCGGTAGATGTCGCTGTGCCACTTTAACGAGATCGAAACGACAAGGGAGTCGACAATCTTTTCATGTTTAGAGAGTCAGAAAAGAGCTGAAAGATGACTCCAAAATGACTTTTTCGTGTTTTTACCGAGTCCGAAAAAGTATAAAATACAACTCGTATCACCGTCGAAGCTGCAAAAAAACCTGTCGCTGCACAGAAAAGAAAGTGTAAAATCCATTTTTCGACAAAATATATTGAAATATTGAGAAAAATGAATTTTAAAACCTAATTTTGACTTCAAAAGTTATAAATATGCCACAAATGGTAAAAACATATTTACTTTTACTTTTTACCTCATCTGGAGAGCAATAGTGGTCATTTTGTGTGTGAACTTGCGGTGGTGATTGCGACTAATCCAGGACACCATTCAGATCCTCGTTTATTCCAGGTAAGAGGCACTCCTTTAAGATCTGTTTTGATCCATTCTTTATGGTTTTCCATTGTGTATTCGATCTCTGGAGGAGACCTTTTGAAATTTTAGGGCTCCGCCCATTGGCGCAGGTATCGGGCACGGACCCGCGCCAATGGACTTTTACTCACAAAAGGGTCGTGCCAACTAGCGCGACTGTTAGGAAAACAGTCGCGCTAATGGCGCAATGCGGTTTTCCGCTTTAAATTTCTCAAATGTGAGCCATTAATTTGGATTTTTTAAGTGTAACAGAGATCTAACAAGGCATTTTGACCATGTTGGTGCAGGTATCCAGGCACAATGGTGATTGAATGGAAAGAGAGGGAACATGGGGAAGAGGATGAAATGGCTATGGAAAACGAAGCTTGCATGAATGCACTCCGAGACTGTGGTCTCAAGAAATTCTTCCTTATACCATGTTTACGAGCTCAACTTGAGCTATTACAGTACCTGGTCAGCATATGGGATGAAAACGAAGAAGTGTTCAAACTTCGGGACCAAGTATTAGCTCTTGAGGTCTCTGATGTTTATTTTATAACCGGATTGTCGTGCAGAGGTCCAGTGCAGATCATAACGGGCAGCAGACCTTCTGGAGAGAAAATGGACATGGTAATGGCAAGAGTGTGCCTAGGGGCATGAACAGGATCGGGAAGCGGGAAGGTGGACATCCACACTGTCCGCGACCTAGCACTCAGGGTAGTGCTTCATACCATTACACGAGCTGCAGGATCGCAGGCTCCGCATGAGGCAACAAAGGCGCAACTCCTATTAGCCTCTGAGTGTATGAATCCTACACTGTTCGATTGGGCTACTGCAGTGAAAACCAACATAAAGAGGTAGCTAACAAAGTGCAAGCAAGCCAAACTAAATCAGTTTGGATACGGTTCCATCCTGGTGTCGTTCATCCTAGAACGACTACCCATTTTCCAAGGCCAAGGGGCAATAGTTGCCGAGCCGGTACCAAGAGAGCCAAGGATGGCTCGCTGGGCAGCACTTATGCCCAGGTCAGGAAAAGGCCAACAGATGTCCTGGAGGCCCAAGTTCTTTGTGTGGTTACGGCGTCAACTGATTGTGGTTGAGGATTGGCCTTATGCTGGGACCGATTTCACTGGAGATCCTGATCTTCCACTCATGGAAGGGGAGGACTGGGACGAGGAGCTAGGTATGATTCTATTTTTGATTTTTATGTATTTATGATTTTTTTTTGGTAATACATGTCCGTTCTAACAACAGTTTTATGTGTATGCAGACGTTGGCCCAGAGAGGCCCGCGGGCATGTCGCCCATCGCGCGAAGGACCCATCTCGTACATGACCCTCAGGCTGAAGGGAGCGAGTTGATCCAGAACCTAGAGGGCATTGCTCGGGGAATCCCGAACTATGCATGGCTGGCAAACGTCCCATTAGCTTACCAGCGACACACTGTGGGGGTGCCTAGTCGCCTCCACAAACTGCTGAGGCGATTGGTGCGCGCGGTGGCGTGTTACCACGAGCACCATGCTGATTAGCTATTTAGGGCTTTCATATGCATATTTTTTGAGAGACATGTTGTCTCCGACTATTATCAGACAAACATGTATATTTTTTGACTTTATGTGATGTACTGCAAACTATTCGACACATATATCTATATATCTATTTCTGGATGGATCTTTTTACATGTGATGATGTTTTTATAAGTTGCGCAAATGTCGATCTAAAACCAAATTAGCTACTGCATCTGTTAATGTATTCATATGTCTGGGTATGTGTTGATATGTGATATAATCAAAATTTCTTTCCAGTAAACGAATACGTAGATACAGACGTAAAATGGATGGGTTTCTTACTGAATAATGACCGTTAAGTTGTAATACTACAAGCTGTGAGTCCAGATACACAAGTAATGCACGAATACCGAGGTTGACAGCCTCGGTTAATAATTCTAAAACAGCACTATACTCCGCAACATTATTTGTGGCAGGCCCTAGACACACACCCTGCAAATTAACCAACTCACCAGCAGGATCATAGATTACCCAGGTTGCCGAGGACAGATTCCTGGTACTGCGGGAGGCACCATCCGCGAAACCGACAAAAGGAGTAAAAGACATCTGCACAATCAAGAAGACCCAATCAGCAGAAGGACGCTTACAACGCACATCACACCACACATGCACACAAATGAATATACACACCTACGTACACACACCACACCAAAAATAACTCAAGCGTAGTATTTTTTAAGGTACAGCCCGTTCCTAGGCTGTGCCAATGGAACTCCTTCGTAATCGATAAGCTCATAAGCCCCGTTTTTCAATACTCGTTTTACTATGTAGGGCCCATGCCACATGGGTTGGAACTTGCCTACTCCAAGTTTGTCGTGTGCTTGGTCGTATAGGAGGACGAGGTCCCCTTCGACAAAGGAACGTGGAGAAACTGATTGATCAAAATGAGCTTTGACCCGCTTCTTCTGTGCTTCAATGACTAAGGCAGCCAAGCGGCGGGTTTCATCCAGCCGTTCCAAATACAAGAGATGCTCTTCTTCAGGAGAAGTGTTGGGCAAAAGTTCCACAACCAACTTTAAGGAAGGAATTTCGCACTCAACCGGAAGAGTTGCTTCCAGACCATACACCAATTGGAATGGTGTGAATCCGGTCGCACTCTTTGCTGACATTCGGTAGGCCCATAGAGCTGAGAACAATTGGAGATGCCAATTGGACTTATGAATACCAACTGTCCGTTGAAGCATGGTGACCAAAACTTTGTTCACAGCCTCAACCTGGAAATTTGCCTAGGGGTAGTATGGCGTTGAGCTATCATGTCGCAAGCCCAATCTTGATGTCAGCTCGGCCATCATATAATCTCGAAAATGAGTGCCATGATCGGTAACAATGGCCTGAGGGACCCCGAAACGTGCAATAATGTGGTTGAAAATAAACTGGGCAACTGTCTTACCATCGGCAGCTAGTGTAGGCATCGCTTCGGCCCACTTAGTAAAGTAGTCGACAGCGACGATTATATATGCATGCCCCCCGGCCGAATGAAGGTTGCACGACATAAAATCTACGCCCCATTTTGCAAAAGGGCAGACAGTAATGACAGGGTGTAGAGGGAGAGGTGGCGCGCGCATCTTGCATTGAAAAACCTGGCACGCATGACATTTTTGGACTGCAACAATACAGTCTTTGAATATCGACGGCCAGAAGTAGCCCACACGTAAAATTTTCTGGGCGGTGGCATATCCGGACATGTGACCGCCACAGGCGCCACTGTGACAGTCATTCAAGACTCTTTCAGCCTCTTCCAGGGTCAAGCACCGGTGAAGCACTGAATCTATTCCAACCCGGTATAAGGTATCTCCTATAATGCGGTAGGGTTGAGACTGATGCCGAATCCGACGGCGGGCATCTTTGGTCAACTCTGATCGGAACATTGACGTTTGAAGATACAGAATAATTTCGCCATACCATGGATCGTGAGTACTGATAAGGAAGAGGGTTTTGTCCGGGATATGTTCCTCGGAGTGAGATGGGGTGGAGTCTGTCGGGAGGGAGCAAATGAGATTTGCAAAAACCAGTGATTTGGTCGACTTAGCAGTGGTAAACTCTAAGTCGAACTCGTAAAGGATGACGATCCATTTGGAGTATTTTCCCCCCAGTAATTGTCGAGATAGAATATACGTCATGGGGTTGCAATCCGAAACCACGGTTACTGTACGCAACAGGATGTAGTGGCGAAAACGCTGCACAGCTTGCACTGTGGCTAATGCCAGTTTCTCGACATGAGCATAACGAGTTTCTGTGTCGAGAAGATTCTGTGATAGATAATAAACAACGTGTTCATTTCCATCATCGTCATCCTGCACCAGAACCATAGCTATGGTGCTAAACGCGGCGGCCAAGTATAGAGTGAAATCACGGTGATAGTTTGGAGGACGAAGCAACGGAGCATTAACAAGTAACGTCTTAAGCTTCTCAAAGGATCGTTGAGCAATCTCGTCCCAATGAAAGGGAACGTTTTGCTTTAAAAGACGCGTGAATCCTTTGGCCACTTTTGCGTAGTTCGGGATGAAGCGTTGAAGGAAATTAGCTTTTCCCTGCAGACTCTGCAATTGATGTAATGAGGAGGGTGATGGGAGATTGACAATAGCCTTGACCTTTAGAGGGTCGAGGCGAATCCCATCCTTGGAGACTATGAACCCCAAAAGTCGGCCATAATCCACGCAAAAGATGCATTTATGAGGGTTAAGCCGGATATTATAGAGTCTACAATGAAGGAAAATATGGCGGAGGTGTTCGGGATGGTCCTCTCGCCGAGCTGAGTGAGCTGGCAGATCATCCAGATAAGGCTGAACGATATGGCGTATGTCGTGAAATGCGTAAGACATAGCACGCTGGAAAGTAGCTCCAGCGTTCTTCAAGCCGAACGAGAGCTTTTTATAAGCAAAGGTACCCCAGGGACAGATGAATGCAGTCTTGTGTTGATCGGCAGGTAAAATATTTATCTGCTTGTACCCAGAAAAGCCGTCCATTAGGGAATAAATCTCACTCCCAGCACATTCATCAATGATTTGATCTGTGAAGGGAGTGGGGTAGTTGTCCTTAGGATAGGCCCGATTAATATCACGGTAATCAACACAGACTCTTATAGTACCCTGTTTCTTGTCTATAGGGACAATATTTGAGACCCATTCTGTGAGGGGAATCAGGTAAATGAAGCCCGCGTTCAGAAGTTTTTCAACTTTTGCTTTAATGGCAGCGGCTTTGCGAGGATGCACTAGGCGTAGGCGTTGGCGCACGGGTTTCGCACCGGGATAGGTAGGAATCTCGTGCACTACTATGCTGGGATCAATCCCAGGCATTTCCTCATAGGACCAAGCGAACACGTCTCTGAATTCACGGAAAAGATCAGTGTAAACTCGTATCTCATCAGGAGAACAAGTTACTCCCACATGTATGTTCTCAACTATCCCCGGTTTGACGGAGATGTCGATCAGAGTGGTTTGAGTAATGTTGCTCAGGTTTCCTTCCGAAAGGACCTCATGAGTCAATATAGGCGTCTGGAGAGGGGGAGTAGGAACCTGAGATGCAAAACACTCTAGACAATCGGACATTGCCCCCAGGCTGGATATGAAGGAGGAACGATGATGCCCATCGCTCCAAGGCAGCTCCTCAAGAGACATTGTTTCAACAATGGCTTCGTCAAAGGGGAAAATCTCTTTAAGAGGATCAGCCGAGTCAGCCTCGCCGAGCCAGGGGGATTGGGAATAGATATCTAAAGCCATGCTTGAAGGGACATGTTGAGGAGGAGGAGGATCGGATGCGGTGACAATTTCATAGTAATTAATCTCTACTGGAGTTAAGGGCATCGATTCTCCAAAATCAGTCACCTTTTCAGGCGAAGGGATGATCCATGGGTCATCAGACCTAGAGATCATATTAACTTGAATGGTGTGCGGTGGTGGCGCGGGAAAAATACCCATGAGGACGGGGTCCTTGAAGAGACCGGGTCCTACACTGTCAGGGGGATTGGGGATCTAATCCACGTAAGGAACGTTGTTCTCAGAGGTGGAGGTGAAGAAATACAATTGATCCACAGTAACGATTTTGCCCTCATGTGGGAACTTAAGAAGTCAGAAGAGGGTGGATGGCATGCATAGCATTGCGTGAGTCCAACTGCGGCCAAGAAGTAGGTTGTAGTTAAGCTTGGCGTCAACCACTTCTACTTCTACGTTGACTGTCTTCCCTTGTAATGTAATCGGCAAACTCTCGAGAACACCCAGGGGTTTTGATTCCCGACCATCGAATGCCTCTAAGGCATTGGGAGATGATGAAAGAGCCGGAGAGCCAATGGCCTTCCAGCAGGCAGATGACATGACACAGGTAGAAGCACCTTCATCCACAACGGCCCTATGGATGTTGAGGCCGTTGATCCCGACTTGGATCACAAGAGCAATTTGATGCGGAAGTCGGGGGGTAAAGTTTTCTAGGTCGAAGGTGAGAAGACTAGAATCAGTGGGATCGATTCCACCGATCGCAGACAACAGAGCTTTCCATTGTGAAGGGAAACTTTGAAGGACTTCCAATGCGGACATAGCAGAAGGCGCCTGTGCCAAATCCTCAACAATACCGTAGTGCTGAGTGCCACGTGCATTTGGATTGTAGGAAGATCTTCGTAGAACACCTTTAGAGGGCGGCCTCACAACAGGTTCAGCAATAGGCTTCTCAATTTCCAAAGGACCGGAGATAGGAGGAGGAGGTGGGCCATCCACAACTTCCTTCCCAGCTGCCTGACGCGATCCGGCATAATCCTTCGAGCGCGTAGCAATTGAGACAGGTGCAGCACCATTCATCATAAAGACCTGGGACCCAAATGGTGCAAATGGTGAAAGCTGTTCAACCATCTGGGTCTGCTGAGACGGGAACGGTTCTTTGAGAACTGCCGGAGTCCCTTTGGAGCCTTTGAGAAGTTGACTAATTTCAGATCGTCGGGGACAATCCTTGGTATAATGATCTCCTTCACAAATAAGGCAGGGGTACTTCGGTTTACGTTGAGAACCGTCATCAGTACGAGGTTTAGAAGACTCTGGTTTAGGGGCGTCGGGTTTGGATTTTCCTTTGCCCTTCTTCTTTCCTTTGGAGGTCTTTTCCGTGGGATTAGCCTGAATGGCATTGACCTCTGCAGTTTTCCCAGAATCTGGAGGAGCGAGAAGAGCAGAATTATTGGAAGAATTGGACTTCTGCTTCTCGTTTGAAGACTTTCGAGAATTTTGAGACACGGAACCAATAACACCATCCACCGCTGGGGTAGGTGGAGCTTTAGAGGTTCCCGGGCGTGGAGCATCAGTCAAAATATTATAAAGCGTGCCGGACTGAGAGTATACCAGATCAAGATACTGGGCACGCGCGATGGCTTGTTCTTCAGTCACACATGCCCCCATAGCAATATCTTGGGCGATTTTGCTAACGAAGGAGGTGGTGAACCAATGAGCTAGTAGCTGATCAGGTATATCAAACTTGATCAATCTATGACGACGTCGCCACTCATGAATATGTTCGGATATGTGGGTGGCTTTATCTTGCTTCAACGAAGTCAGGAGATGCGTCCTGGCTTCATAGCGAACCGGTAACTGAAAGTGAGTCAGAAAATCCATTGCTAAAGCATTGAAACTCAAAAATATGCCACGTAATTCAATATACCACTTAGTGGCAAGACCTATAAGAGAGCACTGAAGAGACGTAGATGAATTGAATCATCGACCCAAGAATTAGACAACACTACGTATGTAGGTGGTAGGGTTTTTCCCAAGGAATTGTCTTCACAGGGGAATGAAATTGTCAGGGGGATGCCATGAAAGTGGTTTCAGGTCATGTCATCAAGCCACAAGGTCACTAAATAAGCCCTCCAATGTACGGGATGGGGATTGCAGATCAGACAAATTACCGTGTAAATGTATACTTCCAACATAGTGGAGAAAGGAACTTGTTTTCTACTGCTACATGAACCTAGGGTTTCTTGTACTATGTAGGATATTATAGCAAAGAAAAATTGACAATTTTTTTCAAGGTTGAGGAAAGGAAAATTACAACATGCACACATATTCTATTGAACACATCTTATTCTTAAGAAAATGTTCATCCAATCCAATTTTTGTTCTTACTAAAATTCAAACTATAAAACTGCAGAGTTCTTTTTCCTAATAATTGAGATGTTTTTTTGAATTCTTATGCCAAATGTTGGTGAGGAGAAAATGCATTTACACTTCTTCTACAAAATTTCCCTCATTTCTCAAGGATTGATGGCTATTTTGGCATAATTAGGCTTCTTATATCACTATGTCAACTTCATGTAGATATTTTTTGCAAAATCCTGTAGCGACCTATGTTGAAAATGTTTCAGTAGGGTCGACCTCTTGTACCACTAGGGGGGGGCTCCTTTGTGTTTAAAATGGAAATACACACAAAATAGACTCAAAGGGGCCCAAAATAGGTGGTTATTTGTTGAGGTGATGAGCTCAGCATGTTATGTGAGTTTCCCCCACCTACCACATCATGCTCTATGTTCCCTAATGAATAAGAAATGTTGGCCCACTCTCTTAATTAATTTCCTTTTTTTTCTTGTCCTCCTCTCACACATGTGGGTGTCCTTTGGAGAAAACTGAAGTTGACTGCCATATATGGCTAAGGCTACTCTAACTAAATTTGGATTATAGAACATTTTCCTTCATATACTTCCAGTGTTTCTTGAAGCTCGAATGTGTTTGAAGGGGAGGTTCTGAGAATCACATACCTAGGGCTTGCCTCTTTTGTTTTATTGCAAATTTTATGGAGGACATTGATGTAATTGTTGTAGATTACTTCGATGATCCTGAATTATTGAATTCTTTTGTTTCCTATGAGGATATGCTAGAGGTTCTAATGATGCTACCATTGCTTTTAGATACCTTCCAGAGTCTTTTCATTATTTTTGTTTTTTCTCCACGTATCTCTGGTTCAAATGGACAAAAAAATGTTGTTGTAGGTGATTGAATGTTATTTTTGTAGGTAGAAGATGATATTGTAGCGGCCTACAGGATTTCTTGTAGCTGCCCGAGCCTGTTTTATTTGTCCTTTGAATATGCTGGAATTCATGGATCTTGTCATCCATGGTGCATACTTGAGCCTGTAGGGATTCTAAAGACTACTACAGGACTGTGTGTTTTCCTGTATCAATCAAAAAATCTCCTCAGACTCATAATTTATTTTTGTTGGAGCCTTCAATTTTTTATTTTTTTTATAATTTAGGAGGAAGCTAATTTTGGTGACGACGAGGTATTTTCTACTTATGATTGGTGGAGAAAATGGGAAAGGTTGGCTTGTTGTGATTGAACAATGAAATAGTGAAAGGAAATATTGTAATTTGATGGGATGTATGGGTGTTAGGGACTTGTAGGTACCTTCTTATTTTCTCATAGATGGAAAAATTTCAGGCTTGCATCCTTCTTCTTCGCTCCATGGTATCATGTAGTAATACATGATCTTTCTAGTAGCAATTTGAGACATTGAATGAAACAAATGGAAGAGGCCTAGGAATGATGGAGGAAGGTTAGGAATAGTATGGGAATGAGTGAGATGGATGTGGAAAAGCTTCTTGAATTCTTTGAATGTGAGTGCTTACGTTTCAAGATGATCTTATGTGTTACTACTGAAATTTTGTTGTAGTTGCATGACTATCAGAATAGATCAAACATAGATGAATTTTTTTTGTCTTAATCTTTTTTTTTCTTCTTGATTTTTGTTTTTAAAATTATGAGGCCCTCTGGCTACCTCATGGAGGTTTTCATCCTTAGTGAGCCTTCTCGGGTGCCTCAAGTGAGGTTTTCAGCTGGGGATATTTTATTTTTTCTTTTCTTTTCTTTTATTTAGGCTCATTGGCTGCCTCGGGGAGGTTTTAAGCCTATGAGCCTGCCTCAGGTGCCTCAAGGGAAGTTTTCACCTGGGGTTTTTTTCTCTTTTTTATTTTTTGTGTTTTTTTTTCTTTCTTTCATTTTTTATCAGGGTTTTAATGGATTGGGAGCTTTGAGGCTATCAATAATATTCAGTTCTCTGCTTATTGAATTATTAAACTCAACCCTTGAGAGGGGATTTCTGTAAAACTTCAATCTGTAGCCATTCCCTAAAACTGAGATTCGTTCTTCATCAATTGTCTTAACACTACTACATATAACACTAATTTGTGACAAATATTTGTTGATCTTGTGAGGAGCATTCATAGCTATAACGACAAAAATATATTTTTCCAAATGTCAAAAATTTTACCATCATATTTTCGGCATCTACTTGATTGCCGCAATTTTGACGAAATTTTACGTTGCAATTCCATGTGTCATTATTTTGATGAGAATTGTCATCGCATTAAGGCTTCATAATTGCGACGATTAGTCCTCAAGAATTGTAGCATTTAGACATAGAACTTGTGATGCTATGGTGTCGAAATTTCCACACTTAGACATTAGAAATTATGATTCTAGATGTCAAAAGTGTGACTTTTGTTCTTTGAAATTGGGACATTTAGTTGTCAAGAATTGTAATGTTATGGTGTCAAAAGTGACATGCTTAGATTTTGTAAATTGAAATTTTATAGTGTTAAAAGTGCGATGTTTATTCATTAAAATTGTGGCCTATCATGGGTAGGAATTGTGACATTTGGTCGTCGAAATTTTGATGTTGAGTCATCAAGAATTGTGACATTATTTTGTTGTAAGTTTGATGTTTATTCTTTGAAATTGTGACTAATATAGCGTAGTAATTGTGACGTTTGGCCATCAAAATTGCGATGGTGGAGGATAATAAAATAAAATCACCTCCCAAAACACACAATCTTTGATATTGCAAGACATATTTAATGTAGTTGTCTCCTTTCTTAGTAGGAAAGCCCAAGAAATTTTATGTACTTTTAAAATTTTATTTCTTTGTTAAATGCTTTGATCCTATATTCTCATTATTATAACAATAATTATAGGTGCCTATAGGTTACAACAACTAATTATTTTATTAACCTATCTCAAGAAGCCTAGAAAATTAGAGACTAGTTCTAGAATTATTAACTTTTTAATACCCCTAAAAGTAAAAATTGGTTTATGAGATCTATTCTCGAGACCCTACATGGTTATCATTGATGAATATTTGAACTAATAAGCACCATGCAAGTGAAAATAGATGAAAAAACAAGACCTAATAAATACCAAGTGATAACTATCATAAAAATGTCAATTGTGCTCTCAAAACTGGGCTATACCTCCTATGTCAAGCCATCCCTCAAGGGATATTGGTTGCATGTGTGAAAAAACACCTAAAACATACTCTCACAATCAAGCAAGATCAACATAATTAGGGGCAAAACCCATCAAAGCATCATAGTGGATCATATTCAATGTTAAGGGCACAAAAATACTTCACATAAATTTTTCCTTCAAATGCCTTTCTAGCTCATAATTTATAGAAAAATACCACACTTGTGTTAGGGATGATGATGCAATTAGCCCTATTAGGTGGTCCAAACCCTAGAGGAAGGAAATTTCATAGGTAGGTCAATCAATCCATGGATGCATGTGATAATGTGATAATGGAATGGGAAAATATTCAAAGAATATGGTCATAACCATGGTACTAGATGAAAGAGGTACAAAATATTGAGTATGATGATAAAATGGAGAAATTGTGGAGGCGTGAGTTACCCCTTTCCTCCGCCTTCATTTTCAACCCCTTTGTTGTGCCTTTTAATTTAATGTTTTGTCTTTTATTTTGACATAACTTAGGTAACCTGACTTGATTTATTCTTTTCCAATGCCCCTTAAAGATGTAATTTTTTATCGCTCATCTGGGTTGGGACATTTGTAAGTTCCTTTATTTAGATGGAGCATGAAATGATTCAAAACTAGGTGGTGTTTTTCAAGGAAGAATAAGAAACCCAAAAATATGATGACCACCTCTATCTACTATGGACGATTTAACATCCAACTAATATAGTGAGTTTCTTGACATGTGTGCCAACTCTATCTCCCATCCACCACCCTCCAACCAATGTCATTCAACAATTTTGGGGGGCAGAAACACATGAAATTTAACCTCCTCCATATCTTTCAAAATACTTCAAAACTACTACGCATAAAAGTTAACCATTTTAGGAGCATCAATGTTTTTAAACCATATGCAATTTCATGCTCCGAAATGTGTATAAACCATTGATCTATGCTAAATTGGATTGTCAAATCATTGCAACTTTATTTCATTAAACATTTACATCCTATGAAATCAAGGGAATTATTACTATAGAAATTAATGGATATATATACTCTTTTTCATTTTAAAAAATTTATTTGTAGGTAGGGCACACCATGTTAAATTATGATGTCTTTGAAAGCTTATTTATGAATTTCATCCAAAAGAGAAAGTTGTAGAACATGTGAAACTTCAAAATTTAACAACTCAACTAATGAATTCCACCTTTAGGCATCATTTCATATTTTTATGAACGAATTACTTCAGCCTGTTTCCACTCTTCCCCATGTTCATCTAAAGTGATAGTCCTTGGACTAGAGGATATGGAAATTGGACCCATGATTTATATCCAAGCACAACATCAAGATGCAAATGGACCCCACATAGACCCTACCAATTGAGCAACCCAAAAGTACAAGGAACTGGTAGTCTCAGCTCCATAATCATGCCCTCCTTGTATTTCACCACATCCTTTTACAAGGAAAACCTTCACACTTATGTAAAGGTAGAGGACACAAGGAAAATTACATGCATGTGAATTTCGATTCTCTCCCAAGATTTTTTATTAGACAAGAGATGAATTGAATCTACCTACCATCAATTTCATTTAACATATAGGTGGTTAATATAGAGAGAATGTTGTGCATTATAATTTTTAACACTTATGACCATCCTCTAATCAGTTCCATTATGAATAATGAAGAGAAATCGCAGTACATGAATACATTGTAGGAATTTTTTTTTGTAAATCAATTCAAAATTTGAGAAATGTTGGATGTAATTGGTGCAAGAAGGTTATCAAGGGCCCAATATCAAAGCTAACCAAGGTGGAAATTTTGGGTTTATAAAAAAATAGTTAAAGGGATTTTATGTTAAAAATTTTCAAACAAGAGTTATTTTAACAAGGTTTTGCAAGCAGACTCTCTTAGAAATCTATATTTTGTGGACCCTCAATGTGGACACACTATCACATATTTCTCTGCCTCATAATCTCCCACTATGAATGTGAATGGAATGTGTAGATTGATCTCAACACTACATCAAATATAGATTTTGTGGACCCTCAATGTGGACACACTATCACATATTTCTTTGCCTCATAATCACCCACTATGAATGTGAATGGAATGTGTAGACTGATCTAAACACTACATCAAATATGATTTCAAATAAACAAACTAAAAATATGATAACAAAATATATGAACAAAGAATACTACCTCCAAAATGTAACATATTCTAGGTAGAATTCCCATCCTTATCAAGCTTTTTGCAACATCTTGGCTAGAAACAGTTGATCAATGAAAGTTTTCAAAATGGTGTGGAACCTAAACGACTGTGTAGATCTCATTATTCAAAATCTGGCACAACTCGTTTTGTGGAAAAACGACACCATATGCTCCTAAAAACGCGTTATGTCCTCTTTCCCAAACAAACAATTTAAAAAAAAAAATGGTAGTTGATAGGGAAAAAATGTGGGCTAGTGGCAGGCTACCACGTGGCCTCTTCTGGTTGGTCAAAAGACATTTTTTTAGCCTTTCAAGCTTTGCCACTTGTCAAATTTCTATTGGCTATGGTTTGGACGAGTTTTATTGGTTGTAAGATGGAAAACCACATGCTTCCACGTGGCCTAACCGGAGGCTGCCAGGTGGCAGCATGGGGGCCACCAAAATTGGTTGAAGGTCGAACTACACCACCGGAGGGATTTGACACCGTGACCACTTGCCAAAAAATGCACCGCATGAAGATTGAGCCACATTATTCGTTGTTAAAAATATTGGCACAAACATTATAAAAAAAAATTAAATGGCGCAATTATGGGGAAGGGGCTAGGGCTTAGCCCCAACCCCCCATACATGTTTTATATATGATTGTTGCCAAGAACCAGGGGCGGGAAGGATAATCACCACCATCACTATGCCTTATGACCATTCCACCTGACTGCTTATCGTGGCCGCCAATTTGGAAACCGCCACCAAACTGTTGCATTAACTGCCTCGTCAAGCCACCATGTGACTTCCGCTCCTGACTGCCAACATTTAGTATAACTTTCGAACCATTTTTTTATTTAAAAAATAATAATTTTGCGCTATATGATATCGTTGGAAATTCGTAATTAAGGCGTTATTGTGAAAATTAATGTTCCGATAATTTCACCAAGAATTCCAGGAAATTGTTGCTCAGTTAGCCAAAAATGGGACGAATTTGTAGAACCGGTACAAATTTTGGGGAAATTGTGGTGCGGTTAGTAGGAAAACTAGGGAGGCTCATAACTTCTTTAGGTTTTGACCAAATTCGAATCAGAAAGGGGCTAGATAGGAATTTTGGGCATTCTAAAGCTGATGGAACAGGTTTTGAAGCCTTTTGAGCAATGTAAATGTATGTAATCTCCATTTTGAGCGTAATGAAAGAGGGTCAATCCATTGGAAGCTGGACCAAGGTGACGTAGCCTAGGAGAGGTGAAATCCTTCATCGTTTTTTGTCTTGTGGTTATTATTATGGTGCATTTGTGTGTTGTTTATGTATATTTTAGAGTTTATTTACATGCTTTATGTGTTTAAATATTAACATAAAAGCTCTCAAAAACTCGATCTACACTTGCAATTTGAAAACCCTCAAGCACATTTTCATTAAAATCCCATACAGATCAAGTTTGGTATCAGAGCTTTGGTTTTCTTTGATGTTGTGAGGACTTAATTGTTTTCAAGTGTATATGATGCTTACAAGGTCAAAGCTCAAGATAGGAGATGGAAAGCTTGTGGTTGGAAGTCCTCAAGTTAGGTTAAGGATAAGGAGAGCAAGTTTGCCTCAAGCTCCACCACAAATCCTTCCTCAAATTGCAGTTGAAGATTCAACAAGCATGTCTCATGAAGGAGAAACTAATAAAATATTAGAAGATGAAAAGAATTTCAAAAAATATTTCTTTGACAAGACTGAAATGGTCAAGGTTCTCTATGAAGAGAGGACATCAAGATTGCAGGGTGAAAGTTACAAGCCTTAAAAAGGAGAGGTTTCTACTGGAGTAAATGGAGGAGATGATGACAAGCCTTCAAAGGAAAATGGTGACAAACCAAGCTCTTCTCCACCATCATCTTCACCTTCATCTTCTTCCTCTTCCACAACCACTGTTACTCAAACCTCCACATACCCCAAGGGCGCATCTTAAAACTCCCTTATTAAAACTTGATATAAAATTCGATCTGCCTATGTATAATGGTGAAGTGAATTCTGAAATACTTGAAAATTGGGTTCGTCAACTTGAAGTTTATTGCAGGATCCAAAACATCAAAGATGATGAAACAAAGATTCAGTTGGCTTCATTTGTTGAGATTCAACAGATGATGAGCTTAGTGAAAATCAGTCACCTTCACTAAGTGGGCTCGCAAGCTATTTTAAGGTGTGTCTATTTTTAGACTATGTCTATTTTTAGACATGGTGGTCATATTCAGAAGTTGCAGGATGCTATTTGTGGATGGTTGGTCAAGTTGGAAAAATAGATGAAATTCTATTTTTAGAATATTGGGCGAAGTCTATTTATAGATCGTCGATCTAAAAATATAAGTGTCAATTATTATTAGCCCTTAATAATAATCACACTCTAAATATCAACTTATTCTCTTGGAGCACTTAATTTCAGTGTACAGATTTGGCAAATCAGTGGGCTGAAGGAATTACACAATTCCTAGGGTTTACTGGTGGTTCATGCATGGAGGACTCAGTTAGAACTGAAGTGGAAAAGTTATGACAAAGTTGGAAGAGTAGTTCATGGAGTTGTTATTCAGTTTAACTCGGTTAATGGAGTTAAACTCAGTTGAGCTAGTTGTATCTAGTCTAACTGAATGATACACTAGTGAGAGTGGAGTGAATTAATTAGTTAATTAATTCACAAATAATAACTCATTAATCAACTAAACAAATACATCAGTTAACTACAGTGCATGTCAGTTCCAGTGGAGACCCAGTGGAGAGATAGGTGAAAGGGTGAGATGGACTATCTGTTGTGACTGTAGTGATATTTATTAGATCACATAATACTGAGTTATAATGAGGATTGTGCACAAGGCAAGGTAGATTCTGAATTCATTCAGGGGTCTTCTTCGTAGGGGATTGCGCAAGGAGGCAAGTTATCAGTAGAATTAAATCAGTGCATGGATTTGTAGATTTCTTCATGTTAGTGTGTGACGATTGATTGTATTGAGATCTTGATGTACTAAGCTTTGTATGAGATTGTTACATAATCTCCATGATACATAATATATGATATTTGGGGTTTTTAGCTTCAGGATTTCCCGTTAAACAATTGTGTTATGTGCGATTGTTTTTATTGCTTCATGTGTTTGCAATTGAGTTTAAATTTCTGCAAAAGATTAACAGTGGAAGGATTATGTATTTAGCAAGAAGATAAATATTTTTAGATCAGGAGAACCTGGATATATACATGCATATGTTATATAATTTCTACATCATTGAGGTTGGAAAGTGTTGCTTTGATTTGGTGGGAAGCAAAAACACAAGAGGATATGAAAAAGTATGGTAAGGTCTCCACTTCTTGGATAGATTTTATTGTTGCACTTAGAAGAAAATTTTATCCATTAACTTATATGCAAAAGGATATTATGGATTAGTATAATTTTGGACAACTAAAGGGTCAAAGTGTGCAAATATAAACTCAAGAATTTAGGAGAAGAGCACTAATTTTGGGTGTAGATTTGATATCACAAGAAACTTTGTTAAAGTGCATTGGAGGTGTTAGCGTAAATTCTTAACGCAAGTGTACGAAAAGAGTTCACTTTAGCTTCACGTGAAAAATGGCCCTAACAAAAAATATGGTTGCCTAACTTCCTTAGATCTGCAATAGATAGTCGAAACAAATGCTGCCAGAAACCTAATCTATGCAACAAAAGAAGCTAAACATTAAAAAGAAATAAGAAAGTGCTCCAGGTATCCAATGGACAAGACAAGATATATATATATATATATATATATATATATATATATATATATATATATATATATATATATATATATTAACACTGAAGGAAAATAATAATGTTACCAGTCCCACTCAATGGGATGGGTTCTTGGTTGTCCTCAACACTTCAGATCCAAAAGTTTCTCTCTCTCAATGATGCAGAAAAGCCAAAATGTGTTGAACTCTATGGGAGCTCAAGAAGAAAAGACATAGTAGCAACAATGAGAATGATCAAAGCACGACAATGAAAGTGATCAAAGTGAATAATGAATGGAAAAACTCCTATTTATAACAAAATATTGAGTTATGTCGATAATGGTGCATAATAAAATATTTTTAACCAAGATCTAAATCTAACCACTTGGAATATTTTATTATATTTTGTTGGAGGGAAAAGGTATTTAAATTGGTTCAACACCTTTATTTAGAAATAATAAACAAATAAAGGATTTATTTATCATTTAAAGAATGTGGTTAAGGAATAATTAACAAATAATGTTTTGTTTAATTATTTCTAGGCGATTTAGTCAAATTTAACAAGGAATAATAACTAAATAATGATTTAATTAATTATTCCAAGAGAAAAATAAGATAAATAACGGTTTATCTATTTATTTCTCATAATTTGGTTAAATATGACCAAGAATATTATTTAAACAGTGGTTTAATTAATTATTCCTCATGAGATTTCTTGTTTTAACTAGAACTAACTTAATAAAATATGGTTTATTAAATTATTTCTTATAGTGAAAGCAATTTTAATATGGTAAAATTGGTCTTACATGGTAATTTGGATCCATATAATTGTAAATTGTTAGATGACCAAAAATTATGTAATAGATGTCTCCCCAACGCGGAAAGTATAGGAGCTAATCCTATGACCGAAGTACGTTGTAAGAACACAATCACTAGACATCAAAGGGGGAGTCAAAGAGAGAGAGATACATAGACTGAGGAAGCGAGAGAGAAAAAAATTGAGGGGCGAGACCTACAAATGATATAAGTATCCTTTAATTTTTAGGTACCTATTCTCAGTGAGGTGGGGGAGGCATACCTATGCCCACCGAGATGAAAAAGTAGAAAGAATAATGGTGCACCCAGAAAAAAGAGACTGAGCTATAAAGTACATTATTTTTTGGCATAAAATGGTTCAAACAAAAATATAATGGATCCCACATACATACTGCACCTAGTACAATAGCCAGGACTGAATACAATAATATCTGAGTACATGAGACATAATAACAACCAAAGAATCTCTGATAAACATGAAAGGGATCTGAAAATATGAATGGATCATCTGAGTGATACATGCATGTTATAGGCACTGCAAGTGGCTGGAACCGAACCCATCAAATCTTTGAAGCTTCATCCGAAGGCTGTAACATAATATGAGGTCATCCGGGCATGTGGGGGGCTACCTGAAGGGCCAACCCCTTATGAGGTCTAGAACATCTCACACATACCCAGAAATCACTAGTATAATCTGCTGGATCACTGAACCATCAAGCATATGAATCTCGATCATGCTGAAGATGAGCATATGAGAAACAATCAATTCAAGGGGAAATGAAGAGTCCCTTTACTTGATTCGAGGCACATAACAAGAATGGAAGTTGGAACCAAGGTACACCACCCTTTAGACCTATCTTCTGGAATGAACGTGTTGATGTCGACAGAAGGAGATCCGTCATAAGTGACTCAATGAAGATCCTCAACTAAGGCATGAGGGATCATAGTAATATTGACTGGTGGACTGACACCAGGGATGATGATGGAATGGGGGATACTGAGTAGCGGATGAACGACTTCCCTTATCAGAGCATAAAAAGCATGGATGACCTAGCAGCGACTGAATCGACTCTGGAGGGGATGGGGGATGGGGGAGAGTATGGCTAGAGGCAAAATTGGCAACACGAGAGAGAGACAAGGCACAAACGGATGGAATAATATAACAAGAGTCAAAGGGACTCGGAAGAGACTCCATGAATGCAATGGTGTCTCAAATTGGATGCTCTAATCAAGGGTGACTCGATGATGATGCCACATAGAACAGGCCCGATGGGGACCATAAAAGCATGAGTAAAATATGGTTACTCGGGAAGAAATTTGACAAACGTGTTGAAAAGTATGGAAGAAAAGTGGTTCCCCAAGTATAGGCAGTGCAAGTGAAGAAATCCAATTTTGAGAGGCGGCAAAGTGACCATTCTTGGAAAAATGGCTTCTAGGTGAAGTATCAAATCACAAAAAAAAAAGGATACCCATTTTAGAGCTCGGTGAGAGCTTTCCAATGGTGTTGACGGTTTGTCAAACTGAGCTATGGTTTGGTCACAATTAGCGAAGGAAAAATTAGGTTTTTTCTTTTAATAGGGTGATTTCCTCCCAATTTGTTTCATTTTCTAGTGGATATGTGGTGAACTTAGAGAGGAGGAGAAGGCCCTAAATCTTGCGGCGATCGTAGCGGACAAACCAACCATTGGAATTGAGATCCATCAGTTGCAGGTAGGTGGCCTAACCGTACTCTTCATTTTCAGTGGATTAGTTTTTCAGATTAGGTTCCCGGAGCCCATGAACAACACTCTGCCCATCCTCATGACCGGATCGCACATCTCGGGCCTTGCTTTGCGAGTTGTCTCGCCATTTTCAGAGGGGAAAATTACGAGCTCGCAGGTACAAGGTTGGAAAACTATGAGTTGGAAAAAAGGCTGAGTTTGCCCTGTTTTTTGGTTGGGAACTAGGGATTGACAATTTTGGTGTAGTTTTTCTTCCTCTCAATTAAAAAATATGGGGGTTTATGTAGGTATGGAAGATTTAAATATCAACACCGGGAAGGGAACAAATAGATGTTACTAGTCCCTCTCAATGGGATGGGTTCTTGGTTGTCCTCAACGCATCAGTTCCAAAAGTTTCTCTCTCTCAATGGTGCAGAAAACCCAAAATGTATGTCTAACTCAAGTGGGAGCTCAAGAAGCAAAAAAAATAGTAGCAACAATGAGAATGATCAAAGTGTGACAATGAAAGGATCAAAGTGAAGAATGAATGGAAAAACCCTTCTATTTATAACAAAATATTGTTTTATCCTCGATAATGGTGAATAATAAAATATTATTAACCAATATCTAGATCTAACCGCTTGGAATATTTTATTATATTTTGTTGGAGGGAAAAGGTATTTATATTGGTTAAATACCTTTATTTAGAAATAATAAATGAAGAAATGATTTATTTATCATTTCAATAATGTGGTTAAGGATTAATTAACAAAAAATGCTTTTTTTAATTATTTCTAGGCGATTTAGTCAAATTTAACAAGGAATAATAACTAAATAATGATTTAATTATTTATTCCTAGATAAAAATAAGATAAATAATGAATTGTCTAATTATTTCTCATAATTAGGTTAAATATGTCCAAGAATATTATTTAAATAGTGGTTTAATTAATTAATCCTGAACGAAAATTAAATAAATAAGGATTTATTTGATTATTCCTCACGAGGTTTCTTGTTCTAGCGAGAAATAACTTAATAAATTATCGTTTATTAAATTATTTCTTATAGTGAAAGAATTTTAATATGGTAAAATTGGTCTTATATGGTGTACTTTGATCCATATAATTGTAAATTGTTAGATGACCAAAAATTGGTGTAACAGATGCCCCCCCAACGTGCGAGCCAAGTAGGAACTAATCCTATGACTCAAGTACGTTGTAAGAACACAATCACTAGACATCAAAGGGGGAGTCAAAGAGAGAGATACATAGACTATGAGTGAAGCGAGAGAGGAAAATAATTGAGGGGAGAGACCACAAATGATATAAGTCTCTTAATGTTTAGGTACCTATTCTTAGTGAGGTGGGGAGGGATACCTATGCCCACCGAGATGACAAAGTACAAAAAATAATGGTGTGCCCATCAAAATGAAACTGAGAAATAAAGTACATGATAAATGGTACATGACATGCTTGCATAAAATGGACCAAACAAAAATATAATGGATCCCACATACATATTGCGCTTGGAAAAATATGAGCAAGGATTGAATACAATAATATCTGAGTACATGAGACATAATAACAACCAAAGAAGCCTTGCTAAATAGGAATGGGCTCTAAAAATATGAATGGAACATTTGAATGATACATGCATGATATGGGCGTTGCAAGCAGCTTGAACCAAACCCATCAAATCTTCAGAGTTGCATC
>JAXQQM020091658.1:185000-216156 GCA_034641835.2 Pinus albicaulis | reverse complement strand
GAAGAAAGAGAGAGAGAGGGAGGAGGGGAAAAACACTGTCACACCTGGAAAAACCCATGCCAAGACAACAAGGAACCACATGCAATATCATGCATGCTAAATCTAGCAAGGAAAACACATATTCAAATCGATACCTTCCAAGAATCATATTTGTAGCTACTTCATTTGCGATCCTCCTTGCTTGCTTCATCATTTTTCTTGCTTTCTTGCCTTTATTGCTCCAATGCCAAAATTCTCCAAAAAACTCTAAGTGTCCAAGAGTGAGAGACAAAGAGAGAGAGAGAATTAGAGAGATCTAAAATTGAACTGACAAAAGGCACAACCTGATTCTCATAACCCTTTTTATAGAAGAGGCCTCTATTTTCTTCATTTTCCATTAGTTTCCTTCATTTTCCTCCTCACATCCAACCTGTGACCTTTCATCTCCCTTTTATGCTAATTTCCATTATTTTCATAAATAATTATGCCAAATATGCTAGCTTGTCTTTCCAAAGCCTTTCCCTTTTCCTTTTCCAATTTCCTTGGCCATAATAAACCAAATGAACACCCACTATGATTATTTCCCTAAAATTCAGCTTGGAATAAGTGTCCTATCAACCATGGTTGTTATTTTTAACTTTTGTTACATGGAATTTTCACCAGGGCTGTTACAAAATCTATGTTATTCAACCCAAAATATTCTAATCCTAATGTCTCTAAATACATTTATCAAATGACTCAAGGGATGGTTGAATGTGATGAGAATGTATGCAAGTTTTTATCTGTGGCATATGTACTTCAATAAATACCAGTAGGGGTTCTCCTCCTATTTTGAATACAATGTTTTTTGCATAAGAACGGATTATATGTGGTAATATCTATTATTTGGAATTCGGAACAACAAATGTTGATCAAATTTGAAGTTATTATGGTTCGTAAACCTTATAGGTCTAGAGGGATATGAGTTGCATTTAATTTTATGTCTGAAGGGCTGTCAAACCCAAGACATCATGCCAATAGATTTTGTACTAATTGTTATATCTTCTTCTTAGCATGAATATGTCTTAGCTTAAACTTGGGCCTTTGGTGTGGCTAGACAACTTGATGCAGAAGAAACCCTAGCTCATACATTTCTTGTAAGGAAGGAAACGTAAGAAACATGCATTATTCGTTGATGATAAGGACAAGGATGAGCATTTCTAGCTTAACGAGAATGCAAATGGATTTTAGTAATTTCTACGGGAAGGCAATGATCAAGAGGGAGTAGAAAATTCCCTACAATCCTTATATCAAAGGATAAGTACTTCATATCTTTCTTACATGATGATTACCACTTTATTATTGATCAACCTCTTGTCTTTATATCTTTTAGTTGGTTATAATCATTTATTCCATCATCTCCTAATTAGGTTTGAAGGCATGTCCTAAGGTTTCCAAGTCAATAATTCTAGAATAGAATGGAAGCATTAAAAAAAAATTGTGGCAAGAGGGATCGAGAAATATTGAGCATAAACACAATAAGAGTGATTTGTGATTGATATGGAGAAACTGTATATATATATATATATATATATATATATATATATATATAGAACCATTCCATATGGCTAAAAGAGATTCTATTTCAAAGGGATTAAATAGTGAGGGACAATGGAGGGGTGCAACCTATCAGAGATTGAGAGAGCCTCTCATGATAATGAGGAGAAATAGGCTCCTAGGGATGTGGGTTTAGCTCATTTTCTATATGTGGAACATATTTTAGATCACCAAGGACCCATGGATCCAATGGACCCACTTAGGGTCATTTCTCTAGAATCTAAGAAGAAACCAATGTGGCTTCACAGTACATTGCAATATGTATAGGGGAATGCGACTCACCATGGAAATTTCAAGGAGAAAAAATGTCCTAAAAACTACTTAGGATATGTAGCACTGATGTGCCATATTGTTGATTCGAAGCCCTATGAATATGAGGAGGAAACATGCCAACAAATTTGGAATGATGCCATGACTAAGGAATATCAATCCATGATGAATGATAATGTGTGGGAAATTGTGTCGAGACCTGAAGGAAAGTTAGTGTTGACTTCCAAGTGGATCAACAAGATGAAGCATGTGGTAGGTGTTAGCATAAGGAATTAGAAACTGAGATTCCTGTGAAAATGGTTCTCCCAGAAAGAGGAATAGGAATATCAAGAGATATTTACTCTAGTTGCTCAAATAAATAAGGCTTTGTACAAATAGTCACCTTGGGCTTGGTATTACTAAATTTATGGATACCTTATGAGTAATGGTTTCACCAAAAGTGATGTTGATGCAATTATTTACTTCATTGTTGCTAATGTTGAGCCTACTGTTATGCAAAATTTATTACTTTAACAAAAGTATTTTCCCTAGACTTAGTGGACTGGTCTAGAACAAGAAAAAACGAAATAATATAAAGTTCTCCTTAGAGGAATTGAAGAATAGGAAGTATATTACTTGGAATCTATCATAATATTTACTCCTCACTCGGCTTGTAATCTCCAATCGTACCTCCAATTTCTATATTTAGAACCTACGCATACAGTCAAAACAAGCCAAATATTTACAACATCTATGTAGCATTATCCATTTATTCTAATCAATGTGTCAGAAAAGGGTTGAAAAATATGAATGTAAACATAACATAACATATATAGGAAAATGATATACTCTTTGTATTAATATGAATAGGATAGATTTTACAACCAATAATAGTAGTTGATCTTGTAGCTATCTCCCCAAGTTGACTTGGCCTTCCTTGCCACAGAGCACACCTCAATGTTACCCTAATGCATGAAGATGATGACTTTCTTAGATTAAAGGCACGAACAAGAAGGAATTATAGGTATCCAAAAGCCAACCCTAATGTTATAGATGGTTGTATATTTATAAGAGAGTGCAGTAGTTTCAGAATTTATATCCATTTATGAATCTAGGATTGAGATCCACTCTTGATGGGAGGATGAGCTCAATAGATAAGAGATAAAATATCCAAGGTAGGATTAGATAGTATTCAAACTTATTATCCAAGGTAAATGGTTGAAATAACTCCTAGAAGCTTATAGAAGAGGAAGCTTCGGGATTATATTTAATTTTACCAAATTTATAGACTCGGTACACACCTAGCAAGGGAAAGCCTGTCGCTGATGAGTGCAGGTGCATAATGGAGTAACTTGATAGTGAATAGAGGTCCCTACAGGGATAGCATCTGTTGAGCCTTAAAATAACTATTTTGAAGTAGTCACCCTCAAAAAATGAAGATCTTGGTAGATTCATGGTTAGGTATTTATGTAGGGATGATGACAAGGTGTTCGTGGATGTTGATTGGTCCATTTTACAGACCTATTGACTAGATGCAACAAAATGGTGTATAAAAAGTTCCCGCCTAAGGTGAAAACTCAGAAATTTTTGATGATGATTGAATTGTTTTACCTTATGACAAGTCTTGATCGAGAACATTTGGTATAGATCGTCATCTATTACAATACATTTCATCATGGTATCTTTGTTGATGGAGGGATACCCATGCTCATGAAATAAGCTAAATTTATATGTACAATGATAAAAAAACCATGTCCAGAGATGAAAAATCATGGATGCATGATTAGATGTCTGTATTACCATAGCCATCATGGTTTTTAATATTGCATTAATCCTGAAAGCGCATCCCCAATGGATGGAAATGGATTCCGAGTATTCTTAATATCGTTCGCTCGATCCTCCAATGTATGAGTCTAACCATGTGAATAAAGGATCCAGTTTCGAACATGGTAGACACCATTTTATTACCAACCATTGATGCAAGTCATTAAGATATTCAAGAGAAACCATCGATTTTGTTAATGGCTCTGAAGATACAATAGTACAATCAATATGGTGTGAATGAATGAGTTGAAGTTGAACACCACACATAATCTATCAGTCGAAGGAAAATAATAAAAACCTATCACTGAGAGTGAGGACACTTTCAATTTATGTATGGATGCACCAAGGTACTAAACGAAGATTTTTTAAGTCAACTTCCTAGATAGTGAGTTTATCTTGAGATGAAGCAGCTCTTCGTAGGAGGGCCTTGATGTATCCCCCATCAATGACATGAAATGGGTATCATGATTTGAGACAGAATGATGTTGATGCAGAACTAGTTCAGGAAAGGAAGACTTGAATGTAGGCTTAAGAATATTGTATCAGAGATGAACTGAAGGACTTCTCTTGAACACATCAGGGGCACTGAATGGAATTGGTAGCATTGACCCAAAACAAAAAATGCAGGCTTTGAAACAATGTGATGAACCCAAAGAAAATAATATTTCTCAACCCAACAACCATGGATATGAAGTGGAAGAGTGTCATGATGAAGAGAGACATGCTGCCATTAATAAGTGGAGTATCCCATTTTCCAAATTTCCCCAACCATTGTAAGTCAACACCCCTTTATTGTTTAACAAGCTTTAGGAGGATACCATATGGCCATCTAAGTTCATCCTGATGAATTTCTTTTGAGTATCTTTAACAAACCCCGAGAAGGAGTTTTTTCATGACATGCTCTCCATGAGTCCATCATTGTTTAATTTTTTCACAAGTCTATTGAGGGTCTAACTCGACTAATTTTCATGTTCCCAGAGTCCGAAAAGGAGTCAAAAAAGAAAAACTCCAAAGGTTGGTTTCTGTAATCTCTTGTATCCACTTTTCATCTCATTCATCCACATATGCAAATGTGTATTAGATTTCCACAAATAGGTCTTTGACAAACCCAAGGAGCTCCCACCCTCTAGGGGTGAACATGATCATAGAATTCCTTTGGTCCTAGGTGATCAGGCGCCAAATACCCACTCATGTCGATATTATTTTGCAAAAAATAATGAAATTGAAAAGATAATCAAGCAACTCTACAAAGCCGGTGTTATTTTTCCTAGCACCAACCCCTACTCATCTCCCACAGTCATGGTTCTAGATAAATCTGATAAATGTTGCATGTGTCCGAACTTTAGGGCCCTTAACAAGCTCACTCTCAACTATAAATTTCCTATTGAAGTAGTCGATTATTTTCTTGATGAACTACATGGTGCTAATTTTTTCATCAAGCTTGAAATCTGCTCAAGCTATCACCAAATACGCATGAAGGAAGGTGACGTACCCAAAACAACATTTTGAACTCATGAAAGCCATTATGAATTCTTGGTCATGTCATTTTTTCATTGTAATGCTCCCTCCACTTTTTAGAGCCTCGTGAACCACCTTATGGAACCTTGTCTAAGAAAATATTTCCTAGTCTTTTTTGATGACATTCTCATTTATAACATCGCATGGGAAAAACACCTCCAACATGTTGGCCAAATATTAGATTTTCTCCAAGATAACAAATTATTTGTCAAATTATCTAAATGATCCTTTGGAATGGAAGAATTAGAGTATTTGGGATATATTGTTGGACGTGAAGGAGTAAGGGATGATCTAAAGAAGATTCAGGAAATGCAAGATTGGCCCCAACCAAAAATCTTAAAGAGTTTGCAGGGATTCTTTGGTGTCACAAGCTACTATCACGAATATTTCAGCAATTATGGATGGATTTCCCAACCACTCACTAATGTTCTCAAGGAAAATTCATTCATCATGATTGAAGCAACTCAATAGGCCTTCTTGGCTCTCAAACAGGCCATGTGCTCCACTCCAGTATTGACCTTACTCGACTTCACCAAACCTTTTGTGATTGAATGTGATGCCTCAGGTATGGGCATTGGTACAGTATTAAATCGAGAAGGTAGACCATTGGATTTCACCAGTCAACAACTCAATGGCAAGCATCTAGGTCAATCGACATATGAGAAAGAAATTATGACCATATTAAATGAAGTATACAATTGGTGACCATACTTATTGGGGAGACATTTCAAAATTTGCACTAGCCATAATAGTCTAAAATATTTTCTAGAGCAACGTCTATCATCGCCACAAAAAAAATAAATATCTTTCAAAAATGTTTGGATATGATTATGAGATAATTTACAAAAATGGGCATTAAAATTTAGTGATTGATGTCGTATCATGCAAATTTGAGGATGAGGGCACCCTTTTATCACTCTCTCTACCCCAACCATATTGGATTGAATAAGCCCTCCATCGATGGTTATCCCACCCCTCCTTGTCCCAATTAATTAATAACTTAAGATCGGATCTTAATTCCTCAACATACTACTCTTGGGATGATGAGGTTCTTCGTTACAATGATTAGATAGTGCTCTCCCCAAACTCAGCTCTCAAAACCTGCATCTTGGACAAGTTGTGCTCCTCTCTGACTGCCATACATTTTGGCTTTCATAATACTTATGCACGTGCACACCAATATTTCTTCTAGATTATCATGCAGATTTCCATTCCTACTTTTGTTACTAAATGTGATGTATGTCAGTGCAAAAAATGAGAAACGATCAAGCCACCGAGAACCTTACAACCTTTACCACCCTCGGCTTCGTCACCGGGTTTGTCCGTGTAGTGATGCTGAAGATGTGCGGACCTATCTCCAGGTAAAAAAACCCCAGGTAAAAACTCACGTCCTTTGCTTTTGGCCTCCTTATCGCCTTTGCTTTGCCCACGGATCTTCTCATCCTTCCTCACTTCGACCCCAATCGTTGGAAAGACAGAGGATTCAATCACACAAATAATGTGAATATTTCACACACGAACAATGAGCTTCTACTCTTCAATTAATCATAAAACTCTGAATCATAAAACTCTCTTAAAACAATGAACCGATGAAGGGTATTTAATCTAATTAACATGCACACACTGTCACTCATAACTGAACTTGATCAAATTGCTTAACTCACTGTCTAACTCACTCACCAAATCTATCTGTAACTCAACTCAACTCATTCACCTAACTATATGTCTAACTATTGCATGAGGAAGTAATTATATATTTTAACAGATCGAGGATTCGGTCAACTTGAGAGACAGCTCTCACAATGTGAAGTAAGTTGCTAGTTCTAATGTCAATATTAGATTAATCTTTTGTTGTAGTTGCAAGGCAAAATATTTTGGAGGAAGATTGCCTTTTATTCATCTCAATGTGGTGATGTTTTTCTTAATCAGAAATATAGTATCAGTATCTGATGATTGATTGCAAATCTTCTTCCGATGTCTTGTTTCATATATTTCTATTCATGAATGTGTTACTTTTTTGATGTTAGAGTTGAATCTCATCCTTACAAAGAATTTCCAATTACAAACATACCAGGAGCATATACGCGACTGATTCAAAAGCCAATCGATTTTATATGGTATGTGAAAATTGAAGTAATATTGTGGCTGAATGTTAAATGCTTTTTGATCAAGAGATCAGAGACACGTGTTTAATTCTTTGATTCCTTCTTCCGAAATGATACTTTTGCTTATAAGTTTTAGCGTCCGAGTTTATCTATGGTTCCCGGTATTGCAAATAAATCGTGAGGACTTTCATGAGAAGAATCTTCTAAGTTCTATCGTTTAAATCTCTTACTCGTATACTTCTTTTAGTTCATACATATATTGTGTGTGTCTTGTTCACTAAACAAGCATTTTTTCTAACAAAATAAACTTTCGATCAGGGAAATTGTCACGTATGAGGACCCCACACAATCTTTGGTCGAAACAGATCTTGATAATATAGGTAACTGTAATAATTTAGACAACCGGATGAAACAGAAATCCTCAGATGCAGGTCCGAAGGAACATGACAAGCGTTCTACGACTGAAAATTCTCAACAGCTGGTCGATGATGACAAACAGAATTCTGTAGCTAAGGAAAGTGATGAAATAAACATAAAAGCAGATTTGAAGGAAGAAAATTCTGTTATTCATTCTACATCTCCATCTTTCATTGCTCTTCTCATGAGCTTTACCCTACCCACTTCATGCTATGCAACAATGGCTATCCGAGAACTCTTGAAAACATCTACCTCGGTATGTTTTGGAACATTTTGTTTGTATTTCTTTGCAATGGTTATGCTTTTCTTTGTGACAGTTCTAAAGGGATATTAATCTGTGCATTTCATTTTAATCATTAAGTTCTAGACTATGTTATTATTTGTTTAATTCATGAAATTTTCTCCATGTGTTGATGTGCATCATGTGGTTTTTCCATGTTTATTGCAGAATGCTTTCCACAAGAATCTAAATGACTAAACTGATGATCGACAATTGATCTGAAATTAGTTTGCTGACATCAAGAACAGGAATTGAAATGGTATTTGTATTATCTGTTTATATATTAAGTTTGACTGCATATCTTTTTTGCAATGAGTAAGAAGTGGAGTACAAGCCAGGGATGCATTTGTACCACCACTTACCATAGTTTTGTAGCAACTAAGAAGAGAAATTGCATTAACCTATTCATTAAAGATACATGCAGTCATTGTAGTTTCTCTAAAATTATTGTCCTTTTTCTTAGTGATTCACCTATGTTGTCGGGCTAGTTTTCTCGGTTGTCTAAAGTAAAATTTTCACAATATCTATGGAATTGCATTTAAAAATTATTATAGTATTTTATTGCATATGGATGTCGTTTGTCTTAGTATTAGAAATTTCATTCCAAATCATTCTTTCTGCAAATCATGTTGGTTCAGGTAACTTGGCTAGCTCAAATTCCTGGCGCTCTAGGTTTATATGGCTCTAGGTTTATAGGAATCTAGAGTATTAATTTATGGTATTAAAGTGGTTATAAGGAAAAAATATTGCAGCTAAACTTGTCTAGATAACCAGAAATAGTATCTCTAGACACTACTACTTTTCATATTTCAGGATACTAACACTAATATCTTTATCGATATGAAACTCACTGAAATATAGTATCTATATGAAAATCACTCTAAAAATTTCAAGTATTCCCTTTAACAAGCAAATCAAGCACAAATCTTGTACATAATATCTAAAAACCTAAACCTTGCAATCACTATTAAATTAGATATAATTGTAATTCTAATGACATCATACAAAACCTAAAAATATAAACACACTAATAATTCTGAGTCCATAGATGTGTGGTACTGATACAAAATAGTCATCTAATATGTATAAGTGGGCAAGGAGTTTTCTTCTAGGAAGCTAAATGTGTGTTAATGGAGATTCTAGTTCTATACATTCAAAATTTTACATTCAAGAAGTGGTCAAAGAAATTAGTAACAATGAATGAGGAGAGTGTCGAATCTGTCTTGAATGAGTTGACGATGCAGTCATGGCTTGTTGTGTACATCATATGTGTCATCAGCGCCTACTAGCAAGTTGTTGTAGCTCTTTAGGTAGAGGTTGTATTTCTTGTGTTAATTCTAGTTAATTTTCTTAGTATGGCTACATTAATTTGTTTGTATATTATTGTTTATTATTATCTTTTTGTGCAAGTCAAGCTATAAGGGTGTCACATTGAGCTAACTCCATTGAGTTATTTTTTTATTAAGAGAAAAATAAGGGCTTGCATGATTATATATTTTAAAAGGATTATGCCATTATGTGTTGAACATTTTTTAAAAATCAATGCCTATTATACAATTTCAAGGACTGCCATAACTCCTCACATAATTCTTTAAAGAGTGCTAGCTCGATGGAAGAGCACCTGCGATGCAGGAGATTGGTGGTTCGATTCCACTGTACCCTAATATAAATTATTCAATGATATTGTAGATTTTTTTAATTAAATAATTTTATATTGATTTATTTTAATGGTGAGATATTTTTCTTGATTCATTGTTTTATATTGTCTCTAGAAAGACAATAGATAGGATTAAAGACATTCTCTCCATAAATAAAATATGTCTTTAATTCCAACTAATGTCTTTATAGAGACAAATTTTAAGACAATAATTTGAGACAATTTACCCAAAAATTGTCTTAAAACCCCCCTTTGTGTTGTAGTGCTACTATTATCTCTAGAGAGACAAAAATGAAACTGTCTCTGAAGAGACAAAAATTCTTGTGTTATGTATTGTCTTTATAGAGACAATATTTTAAGACAATTTAATTTTAAGACAATTTAATTTGAGACACCCGCTTAAAGACAATATATTTAAGACAATACACAATTTTTATTTTGTCTTAATTTAAGAAAATTTACCCAAAAATTCTCTTAAATATTGCCTTAAAACCCCCCTTAGATAAAAAGTAGTTCAGCTTTTTCACTAAATCATTTATGGTCGTAAAAGAATTGTAATTTAAATTAACGATGTTATAGCAGGGAAAATTTTATGGGTTAATATTCGCAAGTGGGCTAATATTCCATGTGTTTTCCAAAAAAAACGTTGGCCAATTTCTATTTTTCTAAAAATGAATTTGCCCATATTTTATAATATAAAATTATTTTACATTAATTAGAAATATAAACAATTAATGTAATAAAATATTATATATATATATATATATATATAGAAATATTATATATATATATATATATATAGAAATATTATATATTGTCTAACATATAATAATTAGAAATATAAACAATTTTACAAAATTATCATCAAACATTTTAAAATTTTCATATTAAATTACATGCTTAAAATTTTCCGTGTGTTATAGTTAGAATCAAAGTTAGGAAGTTAATGAAGTGTTTAGATAACAAGAAATATTTTTTTATCAAGAACATTAAGAATGTATTACTTGAAGTAAGCCAAAAACTTTATGTTAGATAAAGATTTTGATTAGTGTATAGAAATTTCTACATTTTGATTAACCATACGTTCACTCTAATAAATAACAATATTTTCATCACTAATAAATGATAATTGATTAAAAATTAATAAATAGCATGATAGAAATAATTAGTACAATGACTATTTTTTATCAAACTACTTGAAACATGAAGTATAAGTTATATTTGTATTTTAATAATAATAAATTTCAAATTATAAAAAATAAAAGAAAATAAATAATAATAAAATCAAATTTATGTGTAAATTATTTAATTTAATTTATATAGAATTTAGTCTCTTAAAATAAAATTCAAAATTTTCAATTATCGATATATATATATATATATATATATTTCAATTATCGATATATATATATATATATATATATATATATATATATATATATATATATATATATATATATATATTTCACTATCGATATATATATATATATATATATATATATATATATATATATATATATATAGATATAAACAATAACACATCTAATTAATATGTTTGCTATAAAGACTAAAAAAAAAGTGTTCAACACTCTAGTTACATTGTTAGTTTTTAAGTTAATCTTGAATGGATGATGTTGTTAATATCAAAAAGATAGTTAATAAAAGTTAACAAATTAAATTTACAGTTTTAATTATTAAGTCTCAATGAATTTACCATAATTAGAGATTTTGATTAATGAAATTTCTAATTTAGATTTTAACATGAACGATTAAAATTTCTAATATGGATTTTAACATGAATGGTTAAAATTTCTAATCTGGATTTTAACATCAAATGAATGGCTGATGGAGTTTAAAAAATTTGAAATTTGTGCCACATCATCATGAAACAATGCCTGTCCAGACATTGAAAACGGCCATGAACCATGTCAGCATTCGGCAACAGTGTGGTCACGACAGGAAAAAGCATTTTAAACGCACATTTATGTGAGGAAAACATGGTGGAGAGGTAGGTGGATAAGATGGCTATGATGTGTTTTAGGAAACAGTGAATTGAAAAAAGCATGACAGTTGTATAAAAGTTCTATGTTTTGTTCTGGGAAATATTGAGAAAAGCATAGCCGTTTTGGACTGGAAGAAATAAACAAGGATTGAACTTAGAGAGAAGCAGAGCCGACCAATCCCATCTGCAGATTGTTGTGCACAGCTGAGCGAGAGTCAATGCTGACGAGTCTTGTTGGAATATTGAGAATTCCAAATGGAGAGAGTAAAATCCTCTCCTCTGAACACAGAGAAATATAAAATTTGACAGGAGACAGAGTTTTCAGACTTTTAAAACAACTTCTATTTAAAAAAAAAAACTGATACAAGTCTTCCTCTAAATAGAGGGATAAACAACAATGGTGAATGCTTCAAATGCAGTGCACAAAACAACTCTGTTCTTTCAATAACAATGCTCTCTGTCTCATGAAATCCACACTGCTGTGTGTCTCTTTTGTTTCTTTCGCGCTGCTGTGCGAACCAACCAAAAAACTGCAACAATACAACACACTACATAGGCTCGCGGGCCTATTTGGCTTTTATATATTCCACACATAGAAACATTGCAACAAACCATATTAAAACTTGAAAATAAAACTATTAAACGAAATTCATAACCCCATCGGGTCCGCGCTTTAAACAAACGGGCACACAAATAAAAACTCCGATTGCGATTGACTATCGAATGCGATGAGTCATATAAAACATAGCTCACAAACCAATCAGGTCCGGACTTCAACACTATGCGATTGGGCCTCATTCTAAAGAGGTTTTGATTGCGATTAAGATCCCGGACGTGATGGACTTATTAACTCCATCGCATAACTCCATCGGGTCTGCCAATTTCAAAGGTGTGATCGGGCCCAACATTTAAAACCTTTCGATTGCGATTGGGAGCACGGATGCGATTGCCGATTCAACTGTGTTATATAACACAATTGGGTCCGGTATTTGATCGGAACACAAAACAAAGGACCCACAATTAAGCCTTGTGATTTGAACTTTGCGATTCCATTAAAACATCGCCACGTGGTCAAGTGGACCCACGGGCCTCCGCTGCTGTGGGCGGCGATTATAATATATGTTTCGGTTGTATTGTGTACAACCGTTCCTCTGCGGAACTCTGCCACATCTGCAAGACATTTGTTTCATTATAACATGTTTGTATTGCGATTTGCGATTGCGATTTGATCGCATCGCATCGCAACTCCTCATCAATAAGACACTGCTTCAAAATAACTTTGTGGTTCCGATTTGCATATAAAAATGGTGGGGACCACTTGTCCCGCCAATTCATAAATAAAAGGACTTCCGCCTGTTTAAACAATTTTCATTCATTCTGGTTGTTAAGGGCTTAAAAGCCTGAAACGACTATTTTAATAAGAACTGCTCCTCCGTAGTTCAGATCTACAGCTTTCTCCGTTTCTTCTTCAAAACAGCTCTGCCCATCACAAAATTAATTTCATCTGCTATCTATGGCTGCGACCCATCAAGAATTAAATTCATCCTTACAGTTCTCCATTCCTCTTCAATACAGAGTGCTGTGCACTCAAATATTTACTACTGCTGCTGCTGCCTTTGTACTTGTTTCTTCCTACCCAAAGGCACGACAGGTGACTTTAATATTTTCAACACTCCCCCTTAAAGTCAGCTGCTAGGTTATCCATCATACCCAAGCATTTTCTTAGAAATTCAAATGTCTTCTGTCCCAATGGGTTAGTTAAAATATTTGTATATTGTTCCTCTGTTTTACAATGCTGTAAAACAATTTCTCCATTGTTTACCAATTCTCTGATATAATGAAACTTTGTGTCTATGTGCTTCGTTCTTTTATGAAACACAGAATTATTTGACAGTGTAATAGCTGAGCTATTGTCACAATAAATCACAGTTCCCTTTACCTGTTCTTGGCACAAACTTCTCAACATCCTCCTCATCCAAATTGCTTGACACGCTGCTGCAGTAGCTGCCACATACTCTGCCTCTGCTGTAGACAATGCTACAATAGGTTGTTTCTTAGAAGCCCATGAAATGGCTCCTGAACCCGTATGAAAAACATAACCGGAAGTGCTCTTTCGATCATCTACACTTCTAGCCCAATCACTATCGGTGTATCCAACTAATTCTAAATTTTTTGAAGCTGCATACAAAATACCAAATCTTTTTGTTCCTTTCACATACCTCAGAATTCTCTTTGCTGCTTGCCAATGTGCTTCTTTTGGCTTCTCGATAAATTTGGAAATTAAACTAATAGCATGCATAATATCTGACCTAGTTGAAGTAAAATACATGAGGCTGCCAACTATGCTTTTATACAAACTTGGATCAAAATCCTTACTGCTATCATCTTTACTCAACTTCAATCCTATTACTGTGGGAGTAATTGCAGCTTTGCACTCCTGCATGTTAAATATTTCTAAAACTTGATTCACATACTTTTCTCGAGATATAAAAATCCCTTTCTCATTTTTTTCTACTTCTATTCCTAAGAAGTATCTCAACAAACCCATGTCAGTAATTTCAAATTCATCTTTCATGACTGTTTTAAAATTTTCAACAAGGCAATCATCATTACCTGAAAAAATTAAATCGTCAACATACAAAACAACAATCAATAGCTTACCATCTTTTTCATTGATGTAGAGGGTGGGTTCTCCCTCACACTTTTCAAATCTATTCTCCAATAGAGAGGAGTCTATTCTGCTGTACCACGCTCTTGGAGCTTGCTTCAGCCCATAAAGAGCTTTCTTCAATTTGCAGACCTTATGCTATTGGCCTTTCTTCTCATATCCAAGAGGTTGTTCCACATATACCTCTTCCATTAAAACTCTATTTAAGAATGCAGATTTTACATCCATCTGGTAAACTTTCCATTTGTTTTGTGTCGCTATGGACGGCACTGCCCTCACTGTCTCCATTCTTGCAACTGGTGCAAAAGTTTCTTCATAATCAATCCCTTGCTTTTGCTTACATCCCTTGACAACAAGTCTGCCCTTGTGTCTCTCAATCTTTCCTTCAGCATTGCTTTTGGTCTTATAGACCCATTTAACTCCAATGACTTCTTTGCCTTCTGGGAGATCAACCAACTCCCATGTTTTTTTCTTCTCTATGGCTTTAATTTCTTCATCCATAGCTTCTATCCATTTTCTATCTTTAATAGCATCTTCAAAATGAATAGGATCATCAACTTGACAATACAAAGCAAATAAGGAATTCATACCTTCATCTGCTACTCCTTTCTCATAGATTTCTCTAAGACTTCTGAAGCTTGTTCCTCTTTCACTTGGCGTAGCTGTGCTTGATGAAGCACTCAATTCGACTCCCTGTGGTGTACTCGGTGAACCACTGCCGCTTCTTCTCAAGGGTGTTCTCGCTGCTACTTGAGGTGTCCCTTGCTATCCTTGCGCTGCTGGAGGTTGTGTAACGGATGGGTTGTTAATTTCAACCACATCTCCCTCATCTTCATCATGAGACAAACAGTTTTTAACATTGACTGTCTTCTGAATGCTTCCATCCCATGCTTCCTCTTCAATAAATTGCACATCTCTACTTATTGTAAACTTCTTTTTGGATGGGTTATACAATCTCTATCCTTTGGAATCTTCACAATATCCAAGGAAAATGCACTTCTCCCCCTTACTATCCAACTTCTGTCTCAATTTGTCTGGAATGTGTGCATATGCCACACATCCAAAAACTCTCATGTGGGTGACTCCCTATTTTCTGCCACTCCACGCTTCTTCTGGAACTTTGTTCATCACCACTTTTGTGGGGCATCTATTCAAAATATACACAGCACAGTTTGCTGCTTCTGCCCAATATTCATTCGGCAAGTGTTTCGCCTTCAGCATGGTTCTCACCATCTCCATTATGGTTCGATTCTTCCGTTCAACGACTCCATTCTGTTGTGGTGTGTACCTGGTGGTAAATTGCTTTTGTATGCCGTTCTCTCTGCAAAAACGCGGAAACTCCTTTGATATGTATTCTCCTCCTCTGTCGGTTTTGAGGACTTTAATGTGCAGTCCACTATATTTTTCTATGAGAGCTTTAAAATGGCGAAATTTTTGAAAAAAATTCACTCTTATATTTCAGAAAATAAACCCACACTTTTCTTGTGAAATCATCTATGAAGGTCAACATGTAAATGTTGCCTGAAACTGATGTTGTTTGCATCGGCCCACATAAATCTGAGTGGATTATCTCCAAAGGTGCTTTCGCCCTTATGCTTTTCCCTGAAGGAAAATTTTCTCTGTGTTGCTTTCCCAAGATGCAGCCTTCACATAGGCTGTCAGGCTTTTCAATCAATGGCAAACCTCTTACCATTCCTTTTCTGTGCAGCAAATTTAATCCTTCGAAATTGAGATGTCCAAATCTCAGATGCCATAACCATTTTTCATCCTTTGCTTCCTTCTGAAAGGCTTCTTGTGTTACAGCTGCTATACTCTTTCCTTTTCCCTTCAAGTTAGTGTTTAGCTTGAGTGGAAACATTCTATTGCTAGTCATTTTTATTTTAGCAATGATTTTCTTGCTTGGAGGTATATCTTTAATTGTGCACACATAATCTTTAAAAAATACATTGTAACCTTTGTTTATGAGCTGCCCAATGCTCAAAAGATTACATTTCAGACCTGGAACATAATACACATCAGGGACAAATTTCTGCTCACCATTTCTTGCTCGAATACTTACTCTGCCTTTCCCTTTGACAGAGATCTTAGTATCAGTCCCTGTGGTTACTTCAGATTTAACATCTTCATCTAGATTGGAAAACATTACTTTGTTTCCAGTCATGTGATTACTACATCCAGAATCTAAGAACCAAACATCATCTCCTTTATCCTGTGCTACATTACAAGCTAACAACACATTACTTGGGTTCTTCTCTTCTTTTGCTACATTAGCATTCTTCTTATTTTTCATGTCATTTTTCTTCTTTCTACATTCATTGGCATAGTGCCCATATTTCTTGCAATAATGACATTGGACATTGGATTTGTCATACCTTTGTCCATGAGCATGTTGGTGTTGATGTCCACCTTGCTGGCTGTTGCATTGGCCGTGGCTCTGACTTTGACTGTTGCTCCTTCCATGTGAATGAGAAGGGTTGTTCCTTCCACCTCTATTCTGGCTTTTGCCTCTTCCTCTTCCTTTTCTTTGACCTCTTCCTCTTCCTGAAGGCATCTGGGTCTTGAAGGCGTGCTCAAGAGATGAGTGTTCATCTCTGGTCAATCTTTGTTCATGAGTTATAAGTGAGGCATGAAGTTCATCCACTGTGAACTGTGAGAGATCTTTGGTCTCTTCTATGGTGGTAACAATAACATAAAACTTTGAGAGTAAGCTTCTCAAAATTTTCTCCACAATCCTTCTTTCTTCAAGAGTTTCTCCATGGGATCTTATCTGATTTACAATCCCAATCACATGTGTAAAAAATGTGTCTACAATGTGTGACTCTTTCATGCAAAGAGTTTCAAAATCTCTTCTCAGCAACTGAAGTTTTGTTGTCTTAACTTTCTCCATGCCTTGATAGGCTACTTTCAGAGTGTCCCATGCCTCCTTGCATTTCTGGGCTGCTGCTATCCTTGGAAACACACTCTCATTTACAACTTGATACAATAAGAAGAGAGATTTAGCATCTTTCTTCCTATTGCTCTTCAATATGTCATTCTCTGCTTGATTCAAGGCATTAAAAGCCTGCTCATTAGCTGGTTCAACAAAACCATCTTCTACAAGTTCCCATAAGTCTTGTGAAACAAACAGGGCTTTCATGGTAATAGCCCAATAATCATAATTCTTCCCATTAAATTATGGAAGCTGAACATTTCCAATGTTCATTCCTGTACTTGGTCCAGCCGTTGCTTTTAAACTAAACTTTGAACTTAAACAAACTGTCTTTCCTTTTTCTGAAAGAACAAACTCTTTTAAACCAAAATAACAACTCTGTTATCTTTGAGAAATACTTGAACTTTTGACTTCTGTTGAGCTTTCACTCTGCTTGAGAAACCGCTGCAACAAATCTTCTTCTTCTTCAGCTTCTTTGAAACCTTCAAAGAGCCTAAACTAGCTCCGATACCATGTTGGAATATTGAGAATTCTAAATGGAGAGAGTAAACTCCTCTCCTCTGAACACAGAGAAATATAAAATTTGATAGGAGACAGAGTTTTCAGACTTTTAAAACAACTTCTATTTCCAAAAAAAAACTGATACAAGTCTTCGTTTAAACAGAGGGATAAACAACAATGGTGATTGCTTCAAACGCAGTGCACAGAACAACTCTGTTCTTTCAATAAAAATGCTCTCTGTCTCATGAAATCCACACTGCTGTGTGTCTCTTTTGTTTCTTTCGTGCTGCTATGTGAACCAACCAAAAAACTGCAAGAATACAACATACTACATAGGCTCGTGGGCCTATTTGGATTTTATATATGCCGTGCATAAAAACATTACAACAAACCATATTAAAACTTGAAAATAAAACTATTAAACGAAATTCATAACCCCATCGGGTCCGCACTTTAAACAAACGAGCGCACAAACAAAAACTCCGATTGCGATTGACTATCGGATGCGATGAGTCATATAAAACATAGCTCACAAACCAATCGGGTCCAGAATTCAACACTGTGTGATCGGGCCTCGTTCTAAAGAGGTTCCGATCGCAATTAAGATCTCGGACGCGATGGACTTATTAACTCCATCACATAACTCCATTGGGTCCGCCAATTTCAAAGGTGTGATCGGACCCAACATTTAAAACCTTCCGATTGCGATTGGGAACATGGATGCGATTGCCAATTCAACTGTGGTATATAACACAATCGGGTCCGGTCTTTGATTGGAACACAAAACAAAGGACCTTCGATTAAGCCTTGCAATTTGAACTTTGCGATTCCATTAAAACATCACCACATGGTCAAGTGGACCCACGGGCCTCCGCTACTATGGGGGGCGATTATAATATATGTTTCGGTTGTATTGTGTACAACCGTTCCTTTGCGAAACTCTGCCACATCTGCAAGACATTTGTTTCATTATAACATGTTTGTATTGCGATTTGCAATTGTGATTTGATCGCATCGCATCGCGACTCCTCATCAACAAGACACTGCTTCAAAATAACTTTGCGGTTCCGATTTGTATATAAAAATGGTGGGTACCACTTGTCCCGCCAATTCAGAAATAAAAGGACTTCTGCCTGTTTAAAAAAATTTCATTCATTCTAGTTGTTGAGGGCATAAAATCCCGAAATGACTGTTTTAATAAGAACTTCTCCTCCGTAGTTCAGATCTACGGCTTTCTCCATTTCTTCTTCAAAACAGCTCTGCCCATAACAAAATTAATTTCATTTGCTATCTGTGGCTGCGGCCCATCAAGAATTAAATTCATCCTTATAGCTCTCCATTTCTCTTCAATACAGAGTGTTGTGCACTCAAATATTTACTGCTGCCTTTGTACTTGTTTCTTCCTGCCCAAAGGCACGGCAGGTGACTTTAATATTTTCAACAAGTCTTTTCCCCTTTGCGTACAATACAACTACTTTGAATGCTCACTATTTCTTCTTGTTTGAATATCTTCTATTGCATTTCATGCCTTCGGAATTCTTTAGAGTTGTAGCATCGCCCTGTCTTTTACATGATATTTTGAATTATTCTTCACTTGCGAAGATCTCGTGGTAGATTTGCGAGTAGCAAGTATTGGGTATAAAAATGAAGAAACAGTGTATCTTGAGTGTATGCTCCCGATCAGAATCCTCTGCATCCATTGTGGGGTGGCAGCAAACTTCAAATCCACTCGGATCCCTGTTTGCCGAGAATTCGAGAGAAGCAGAGCTTGCCAATACCACTGGTGTGGAAAAAGATCCAGACAACGTAGTGCAAATGGTTCAAAGGTAAGTAGATCGCTCAGTTATGATCCGTTAAGTGCATTTGGTTAATAATGTCTTTAACATTTGAGGGTATATTTTGAATTGTTTCTTCTATCTAGAAGCATTGACAACGACACGAGGAGGCGAGAGTTGGGCTATTTGGTAGGTTTTCGGTTTTTTCTTCTCTCTGGGAGATGAGACGATATGTTGCCATGGTTGATTGAGGAAGGTTTTCGTAGGTGTGTGTGAAGATGTAGGAAGATTGGGCAGGAGTCAGACTATGTTGTTAACACAAAACTTTGAAAGATGCTCATTCATTGCAGGTATTTCTCTTGTACTTTATATTTAGTTGCTAAAGAATTTATGTTAGTATTTTTTTTTTTTTGTTCTTAAAGAATTTATGTTATAATTTATTTTGTTGCTAAAAAATTTAGGTTATATTATTTTTGTTACTCAATAATTTAGGTAAGAAAAGAAAGATTACAGTAAAACCATCTTGCTGAAATGGATTCTCTCCCGGAATGTTTTTTCTCTGTCTTACACTCCCGGAAACGGATTCTCTCCCGGAAAGTTTTTTCACTGTTTTACACTCCCGGGATGTTTTTTTAAGTGTTTTCCACTCTTTTTCGAAAAAAATACAAGAAAGGTAGCACTGCTATCAATTTTAGATGTCCACTGTTGCTGTACAAACAATTTCACATACACAACACCGAACACTTTCATAAGTAAATAGATAAAAACTCCATGGCTTCTGGTTTGGGGCCACTAACTTTGTATTCCAAATCTTGGCTTATTCAGAATTATGTTGATCTATTTCAATTTACAAACGTCAAAATTTATGTATACACTCTTCAAAAGTTAATAACTATTTTTATATGGATATTTTGTAGTTTACTTTTATTCGTGTTTGAATGACCAAAAAATAGGGTGCTTTTTTATTTAAAAATCAAGAACGTGTTTTTTTATTAGAAGAAGAAACAACTTTGTTTCACTATATTTATTTTCATTTGTAATTTGTTTTTTAACTACCATTATGGAGATGACATTTTGTGGTGAGATTTTACTCTTTGGATTGTTTTTATTATTTTTTTTTTGGGTTTCTTCATTTTAATTAATTAATCTAGTATGACGTTATTAAATTAAATTTTAAATAATATTTTGTGGCTTTGTTTTAATTATAGTTATGAGAAACAATGTTTTCAATATATTTTTATGGTATTGTTTTGAGTATAAAATATAAGTGTTTTTTTTATGATTTAAAAAGAAAATTAAAGTTTATTTAAATCAATTTATATTTATGATTAAGATGAATAGTATACTTCGATTGAAAACATAAATTTGAATTTGAATTTTTAAATAAATTTTAAATTTGTAAATTTATTTTGTCATATAAATGTGTTTCTAATTTCTCATATATTGTATTTGTTATCTTTGAATATTTTAATGTATATTTTCACATGATTTTTATATAATAAACTAATATTTTCTAGTTATGTATTTTTGTTAAAATATATTTATAATTTAGAGAGGAATGGGGAGTGGGATGGGGAAACACGGGGATATAGAAAGATATAGAGAGAGGGGGGAAGGGGGGTTAGGGATAGAGAGGTAACCGAAAGGAAGATGGGAATGATTTAAAGGAGGTGGGCATGATTTAAAGAGGGATGGGGAGTGTGAGAGAGAGAAGGATGAGGGGGAGAAAGTGTTGAACCTTTAGTTAAACTGAGAGGGGAGGGGGGGGGGGGGGTGAATCAGTTTAACACATTCCAGATCTTTTAAAACTTTTCATTAAACTTAATTACACCTTAATTTCATATCTAATTTAATGTGTGAGTAGTCTTAGAATGTAAGCAGCAAGTATTAGTATAATAAAGAAATAGACTTAATATGAGAGCAGCAGGTATTAAGCAGATGATACATATCAGATCAATACATAAAAATCATGCACAGAGACACTAGATATAAGTGGAAACCCATAAAGGGAGAAAACCACATCTTATTATTGTTGTGATGCAAAGGCAAGCTCCAACTCCCTCTCACCACTGTTTTTTTGCAGGCACCAACCTACAGGAGGCTCCAACCTCAATTCTGCAAGCTACAACTTTCAAGGAAGCACCAACTTCCTTTAGTTTTCTACAGGCACCAACCTACAGGAGGCTCCAACCTCAGTCAGCTACAACTGACAACTATCAAGCTGCAACTTGATAGGGAAGCTCCTACATCATCAATTTATCAAATTAAATGTTTGTTGATTTACTTTAGATATCAGCTCTGTTCTATAGCTTCTCTTTATGTTCTTCTTTTCTTAATCTTCTCTGCCTCACACTTCTATATTCTGCCTTCTCTAGATTTACTCTCTCTAATCTCTTTTCTAATATCAAGATGATATTATTTATATATTTCCTCACATGACTGTTTGTATTCTACTTGGAATTTGAAATGGACAGTCATGTCTCTTTGCCTTCTCCCTTCTCACTCCTTTTACCTGCTTACTCAGGAATTATAACTGTAGGTGTCAATTTTAACATTACAGTGGGAGTTTGTTTTCCTCTTGGACACTTTCCGATGCATCATAAACAATAATAATCAATTAAAAAAATTATATTCAAATTACAAAATGAATTCAAGTTCAACTCATTTAGTCTTTTGGCTTTTCTTTGACTGTGCTTGTCTTTTCTGTGACTGTGTTTTAACTCTTTTCTGCTCTGTATCCTTGTCTGTCCTCTTTTGTGGTGTAATTGATGCATACGTGTAATAGTGTCTTTTAAATAAATAAAATGTAGCTGCAAAATTTTAAATCAGGTCAATTCCAATCCTTTTCGTGCCACGAGTGTCTTGTTGATGTGGAACATTTCGCAAGCCAGATCATACATATATTACAATTGTATTACATAAATAATCGCCCTCCTGTTAAGCTGAGGCCCGTGGGTCTACAGACCACGCGGCTTATTGCAATAGCGTTATATATATATATATATATATATATATCTGTGTGTGTGTGTGTGTGTGACAATGCCTTTTGATATATATATACAACCCAAATTTATTGTTTGCAGTAGCTCCGATGCGACATCAACACATATATCGCATCTCTGAAACATTCCACCTTCAATGTATTCCGATGTGAATAAATCGACGATCAACACCATGCTATGTTTTATATTTCTAACAACTGCTCCGATGCGATACCAATCGGCGATCACAAAACACAATGTTTGAATGCCAAACCTGTTAATTGTTCCACAGCCAAATCTGATTCAATCGGATATCGCCAATCACCAGAATTGATATCACTCAACTATTGCAACTCCAATGTGTTCCGATGCGATAAAATCGGCAATCGGAGATCGCTGGAACTGTATGTCACACCCGTCGACAAACTCCATAGAATTCCGATGCGATATTCCGGACCCGATCTAATTTTAAATTAGTTTATAATATCTCGCGCCCGCGGTCCCGATAACACACACAATCTGTCAATGTTTTATTTCATGCCCGCTCCAAAATTCCGATAGAACTTTTGGTTATATGTATACATTTAAGCTTAGACCTTTGTCTATATGATGAATAAGTTAAATAACCTTTATAACCTTTTTATTGGGCCCCACTCATACATTCAATAACCATTATTTATATATTTTCATATATGTATTCCATCGGACCTTATAACGCATCGACTAACACCAATTCTTTATATATATTTCCGCCTCGGGCCCACAATACAATCAAACAGACGTATCGTACCTGGCTTAATTCACGCGCTCTTCCATTAAACCTCAGGCATATTCAACGAGCGATCACCATTAGATATCGTGCCTCTGGATCAACGGTGTATGTTTATTTCACTCCACGTCTTTAGTCGAGACATAACGCGCGAAGGTGCACTTTAACAAGTGGTTTTGGAATGGATCCATAGGCCACGTGTCGATTCCTATATGGAATCGCTCCCCATCCCTCCAATACCGCCTTCCGTTGAATGGTGGTGTGGGGAAATACCACTTTAAGCTTTTATTGTTCACCAAACCACGTTTAATATTCACCGATCACGGTTCCGCTTCCTCCAGGTTCTGTCTTCGTCCTTGACGATTTAAATTATGTATAAATAACTATTCGCTTCCTCTTCCTTCATTTTCTTCTTTGCTGCCTCCATTGCATTCGCTGCTTCCTTTGCCTGTTTCTACTTCAGTGCTGCCTCCTTTTCCTGTATCTGCTTCAGCGCTGCCTCCTTTGCCATCAATGACAACATTTCCAACAGTCTCCCCCTTTGGCATTGATGGAAATCCACTTTTCTTTGTTTTCATTTTCTTTCTCCTGTTGTTTGTTCTTCCTCCCCCTTTGAAATCAATGGAAAAGGGTTTCTTTTTGCATTTCCTTTCTCTGAGTTACGTTTAGGTCCTCTTCTGCTGAAATTGTACCATGCTGCTCTGAGTGATGTATAAAACTTGTTGAGAGAACACTTTGGTATAGTGAGCCGATATACATTATCGAACTTGAGTATGCGTTTTGTCTCTGTCTGATATAGTGATCCGATATATGTTTTATAGCTGTGTTTCAATTGTAGTGCCTGTAATCTGTGCTAGATTGCAGACAGAGATGATGCATGTAACGATTGAAAGGTCCTTGTTGCTTTTTCATGTTGAATGCTGATAATACTGATATTATGCTGATAATATTGATAATGATGATAATACGGATAATGCTGATCCTGTGGACTTGTTTTATGCTTATCTTGCTGGCTATTCTCCCCCTGGAATGATATTTTCGTTTTGTTCTCCCCCTGAGACTGTACTTTCTCTTCATATTAGAGAATAGTATCTACAGATACTACCCCTAGTCCGTCTCTCAAGTATTCGAATGGTTCTCTAGCAAGTGGTTTAGTAAATATATCTGCTATCTATTCTTTCATTGGTACATAGTCCAGTTTAGCTATCTTCTCAGCCACTTGTTCTCAGAGAAAATGATACATGATTGGTATATGTTTAGTTTTTGAATGAAGCACAGGATTTTTAGATATACTTATAGCACTTGTATTATCACATTTTATTGAGATAGGTTCATTAATGCTTACCTTCATGTCTTGAAGAGTCTGCTTCATCCACATGACTTGTGTACAACAGGCTGCTACTGCTATATATTCTGCTTCAGCTGTAGACAGAGAGATGGATGTTTGTTTCTTGCTTAACCATGTTATCGAACTTTCTCCTAGATAGAAAGCACCTCCACTTGTGCTTTTCCTGTCATCTACACAGCTGGCCCAATCTACATCTATGTATGCTGATAAAGTGAAGTTTTTGGTTTTAGGATACCAAAGTCCATATTGTGTTGTTCCTTGTAGATATTTGAGTATTCTTTTTACTGCCAAAAGATGGTTTTGTTTAGGTGTTGCTTGATATCTTACCACTAGTCCTACTGCTAGCATGATGTCTGGTCTTGATGCAGTAAGATACAATAGACTTCCAATCATGGATCTGTAGATTTTTTGATCTATATCAGCAGACCCATCATCAGCACATAGCTTGCAACCTGTAGTCATGGGAGTTGACACAGATTTGCATTCCTCCATTTTGAACTTTTTCAGCATTTCCTTTAAGTATTTTTCTTGTGAGATGAATGTACCTGTGCTCCTTTGCTGAATTTGAAGTCCTAAATAGAAATTGAGCTCTCCAATCATGGACATTTCAAACTCTGATTTCATCTCTTCTGCAAATCCTTTTGCTAGCTCATCTCTGTTGCTTCCAAACATAATGTCATCAACATATACAACAACAATTAGGAGTTCATTTTCATGGGCTTTTATGTATAGATTGTTGTCTACTCCACCTCTTTTAAAACCTTGTTTTTGCAAATATTTATCTAGTCTTGAATACCAAGCACAAGGATCCTGTTTCAGTCCATATAGGGCCTTCTTCAGTCTACACACATGATCTTCTTTGTCTGTCAAAGAGAAGCCTTCTGGTTGTTCCATGTACACTTCTTCTTCTAGATCTCCATTAAGAAAACCAGACTTTACATCCATTTGATATACCTTGAAGTCTTGGTAGCATGAAAATGCCAGGAACATCCTGATAGCCTCCATTCTGGCTACAGGGGAAAATGTTTCTTCATAATCAATTCCTTCAATTCGTGAGGATCCTTTACAGACCAGCCTGACTTTATTTCTGATTACTTGTCCTTGCTCATTCATTTTGTTTTTGAATACCCATTTTGACCCAATGATATTCTTCTCAATAGGTCTAGGAACTAGTTCCCAGGTATTGTTCTTCTCAATTTGGTCCAATTCTTCATTCATTTCTTTTACCCAATACTTGTCCTTGCTGGCTTCTTCAAACTTCTTTGGCTCTATCTGTGATAACATGGCTATGTATACTTCTTTTGTTTGTTCTGTTAGCTGCCTTCCTCTCTAGAACCCTTCTTTCTTGTCTCCTATGATCTGATCTTTAGGATGATTCTTCTGAGTGTATCTTGAGGGGGTTTTTGAGCTCAGCTCTGCATCTTCTGTTGTCTTGCTTGTTTCATCATCATTCTGGTCTTCTTCTTTATGGTTGTCTGATGGACTGCAGCAGTCTGTATTTCTTGTGTTGTTTGGAAGTTCTTCATCAAATATCACATCAATACATTTAACTATTTTCCGAAGAGTCTTGTTGTAGCACCTGTACCCTTTACTTTTGGATGCATATCCTAGAAATATCCCTTCATCTGCTCTTGCATCAAATTTCCCAAGATTTTCATCATTATTCTTTATGTAACACTTACTTCCAAAGATTCTAAAATGTTTAATTGAAGCTGGCTTTCCATGCCACTGTTCATAGGGAGTCTTCTCACTACTTGGCCTTAAGTGAGCTTTATTAAGGATATGTACTGCTGTGTGCACTACTTCTGCCCAGAAGGTTTGAGAAATATTATTCTCTTGCATCATGGCTCTGGCAATTTGTTGAACATACCTGTTTTGTCTCTCTGCTACTCCATTTTGTTGAGGTGTTCCTGCAACAGTAAATTGTTGGTTTATTCCATGTTCATTACATAAGTCTGCAAAGTCATAATCTGTGAATTCTCCTCCTCTATCTGATCTGATACATTTTAGCTTGCATCCAGTTTGATTTTCTACTAATGCTTTGAATATCTTAAATTTTTATAGTGCTTCTGATTTGTTCTTGAGAAAAGAAACCCATGTCATTCTGGAGAAATCATCTATTATCAACATGAAGTAGGATTCTCCACTTGGTGTTTTAGTTCTTGTAGGTCCACATAGATCCATGTGCACAAGCTGGAGTGGTATTCTTGTTTATAACTCCTCTTTGGCCTTAAAGGATGTGCGGGTTTGTTTACCCAATTGACAAGATTTGGATATGGTATTAGAAGGCCTCTTTATTTCTAGCATGTCTCTGACAGCTTTCTTCTTACTTAGTTTGATGATGTGATCGAAGCTGAGATGTCCCAACCTTTTATGCCATAACCATGACTCTTCTAGCTTGCTAAGATGACATGCTTCATCTCCCTCTTTCACAATGTAAACATTACTTTCTGTTCGAACACCCTTGAGCAGAGTCTTACCTGTGGTGCTGGATCTGACTTCACAATCTTGTGCTCTAAAAATAACTTCACAGCCTTTGTCACACATCTAACTGACACTTAGTAAATTTTCTTTCAGCCCCTCTACAAATAGTACATCTTGGGCCTTTCCTCTGCCATTGTCTATGCTGACTGAGCCTTTTCCTTTTATTTTTCCTGCTTTATCATTCCCAAAGGTAACATTTCCAGATTTCTTTTCATCAAGAGTTATAAACTTGCTTTTGTCTCCTGTCATGTGTTTAGAGCAGCCACTGTCCAAATACCATTGACTCTTCAAATCTTGAGCAGTTAAAGCCAGGTCACATTTATTCACTTTCTTTATCCACTGGAGGCCCCCTTTTGTTTGGTATCTTTTGTGAGGTGATGAACTATATCTTCTTAAAGAGCACTTGGAAGACATATGTCCAACTTGATTGCATATACAAAATTTGATCATAGTTTTTGCAGAATTGTGAGTATGAACAAAATTTTTTTGATTCATAAACCTCCTTGAGGTTTTGAACATCAATATTTGTCCATACTTTCTACATTCAATAATCTTATGACCAAATTCCTTACAATAGAAGCAGTAACCATAGAAACTATTTGCATACCTGATGTAAGGTTGTATCTTCCTTGTTTACATATTTTGCTGGTTTGAATTACTCCTCCTTGTATGACAATATGCAGCTATGTGTCCCAGCTTGTGGCAGACATAGCAGGTGGCATTATTCATAGGAGGGAAGAATGTCCTTTGATGGCTTCCAAACTTGACATACTCAGGAGCATATGATCCTTTTTCTGTTGTCTTAGTGTTTACTTCATTCTTTGTTACTGGAGATTTATTCTGATCTCTATTTTTCTCATTACAGGTTTCTTCTTTTGTAGGAATTGTTTGAGATGCTTCATCATCCTTCTTTGCTTTTATAAAGATAATCTCTCTCTCAACCTTTTCTTTGCCTTTACTTGATTCTCCTTCATAGCCTATTCCAGTTTTTATCATGGGAGATCTTTGAGCAACCAGAATTTCATTCAACTTACTAGAGCTTGTAGTTTGGGAAGAATTTATAACCACTTTCCTTTGTGCATCTTCTAATTTCTTCCTAACACATACTACTTCTTCTTCCAACTTCTCTTGTTCTTGAGTTTTATCCTTGATTTTATTAAGTAACATTTCCTCTATCTTCTTGGCTTCTTCCAGTTCTATATTTAGTTGCTTGAGGACTTGTAAGTTTTTTTCTTCTCTTACATAATTGAGAAGAATGTCCTTTTGTTTTCTGCATTTTAGTTTGAGTATGTCAATCTCTTCCAGAGCACTTCTTAGCTCCCCCTCAAGGTCGACTTCCCCTTCTTCTTCTTCATCTTCTAGTAGGAGTCCCTCAAGATCTTCTATGGCCATTAATAAAAATTCTGAGGTTCCTTCTTCACTTGAGGGTTCATCTGAATCTTCAGATGTACTGCTGTCTTGTTGAGCATAGAGGGATTTTCTCCTGAACTTCTTTCCCTTCTGCCAGTTCTTTGATTTATTTTTCTCTGACTCTTGAGCTTGATTCCTTGCTTTCTTGTGAGGACACTTAGCAGCATAGTGTCCAAATCTTCCACAGTTAAAGCACTTGAAAGGAATTTTACCCTTATATTTACCTGAGCCTCTATCCAGTTTCTTGACAAATTTTGCTTCTTCTTCATCTGAGCAAGAGAATATTTCTTCCTCTTCTTCTTTCTTCTTTTCTGTTTTAAAGGCTGCTTCCCTCGTACTTGGCTTCTTCTGTGGGAGCCTCATTTCATAGGCTGTTAGATTTCCAAGTAGCTGGTTCATGGTCAAGGTCTCCCAATTAGCTATTTCTTCTATTGCAAACACCTTTGGATTAAATCTGGATGGAAGATATATTATAATCTTTTGTACAATTATACTTTCTGGCATTTTTTCTCCAAGAGCTTTCATGTTGTTAATAATTTCTGCAGCTTTTACGAAGAAACTGGCAATGTCTTCATCATCATTCATTCTTAAGTTATCAAACTGGGCTCTATAGACTTGAAGTTTGGCAGTCTTTACTTTCTTGTCTCCCTCATGTATGCTCTCAAGAGTATCCCATATTTCTTTGGTAGAGTTTTTGTGAATTACTTTAATAAACTCTGCTTCACACAATCCATTCAAAATGGCATTCATGGATTTTGCATTAGCCACAAAATCTTGTTTTGTTTCTTTTTCTGTGTCAGTTGTCTTTGGGGCATATCCAAATTCCACGGCAGCCCAGGCTTCTATTCCTAGGGACATTATGTATGTCCTCATTTTGATTTTCCAGAAGGCATAATTTTCACCTGTAAAGAAAGGGGTTTTATTGGTTGAACATCCCTATTTACTAGCCATTCTGAGAGCCTAGGATCTCCTTTCAGTTGTTAGACTGATACAAAGGAACCTGCTCTGATACCAATTGTTGAACCTTTAGTTAAACTGAGAGGGGGGGGGGGTGAATCGGTTTAACACATTCCAGATCTTTTAAAACTTTTCATTAAACTTAATTACACCTTCATTTCATATCTAATTTAATTTGTGAGTAGTCTTAGAATGTAAGCAGCAAGTATTAGTATAATAAAGCATTAGACTTAATATGACAGCAACAAGTATTAAGAAGATGATACATATCAGATCAATACATAAAAATCATGCACAGAGACACTAGATATAAGTGGAAACCCATAAAGGGAGAAAACCACATCTTATTATTGTTGTGATGCAAAGGCAAGCTCCAACTCCCTCTCACCACTGTTTTTCTACATGCACCAACCTACAGGAGGCTCCAACCTCAATTCTGCAAGCTACAACTTGCAAGGAAGCACCAACCTCCTTCAGTTTTCTATAGGCACCAAACTACAGGAGGCTCCAACCTCAGTCAGCTACAACTGATAGCTATCAAGCTGCAACTTGATAGGGAAGCTCCAACTTCCTCAATTTATCAAATTGAATGTTTGCTGATTTACTTCAGATATCAGCTCTGTTCTGTAGCTTCTCTTTCTGTTCTTCTTTTCTTAATCTTCTCTACCTCACACTTCTATATTCTGCCTTCTCTATATTTACTCTCTCTAACCTCTTTTTGAATATCAAGATGATATTATTTATAGATTTCCTCACATGACTGTTTGTATTCTACTTGGAATTTGAAATGGACAGTCATGTCTCTTTGCCTTCTGCCTTCTCACTCCTTTTATCTGCTTACTCAGGAATTATAACTGTAGGTGTTAATTTTAACATTACAGTGGGAGTTTTTTTTCCTCTCGGACACTTGCCAATGCATCATAAACAATCAAAATCAATTAAAACAATTACATTCGAATTAAAAAATGAATTCGAGTTCAACTCATTTAGTCTTTTGGCTTTTCTTTGACTGTGCTTGTCTTTTCTGTGACTGTGTTTTAACTCTTTTCTGCTCTGTATCCTTTTCTATCCTCTTCTGTGGTGTAATTGTTGCATACGTGTAACAGTGTCTTTTAAATAAATAGAATGTAGTTGCATACTTTTAAATCAGGGCAATTCCAATCCTTTTCGTGCCACGAGTGTCTTGTTGATGTGGAACATTCCGCAAGCCGGATCATACATATATTACAATTGTATTACATAAATAATCGCCCTCCTGTTAAGCTGAGGCCCGTGGGTCTACAGACCATGCGGCTTATTGCAATAGCATTATATATATATATGTGTGTGTGTGTGTGTGTGTGTGAGACAGCGCCTTTTGATATATATATACAACCCAACTTTTTTTTTTGCAGTAGCTCCGATGTGACATCAACACATATATCTCATCTCCGAAACGTTCCACCTTCAATGTATTCTGATGTGAATAAATCGATGATCAACACCATGCTATGTTTTATATTTCTAACAACTGCTCCGATGCGATGCAATCGGCGATCGCAAATCGCAATGTTTGAATGCCAAACCTGTTAATTGTTCCACAGCCAGATCCGATTCAATCGGATATCGTAAATTGCTAGAATTGATATCACTCAACTATTGCAACTCCAATGTGTTCCGATGCGATACAATCGACGATCGGAGATCGCTGGTTCAACACCTATCGAC
>JAXQQM020091658.1:112500-180000 GCA_034641835.2 Pinus albicaulis | reverse complement strand
ATTAACATATTCAAGAGAAACCATCGATGTTGTTAATGGCTATGAAGATAAAATATTGCAATCAATATGGTGTGAATGAATGAGTTGAAGTTGAACACCACACAAAATCTATCAGTCGAAGGAAAATAATTAAAACCTATCACTGAGAGTGAGGACACTTTCAATTTATGCATGCATTTACCAAGGTACTGAATGAAGATTTTTTAAGTCAACTTCCTAGATAGTGAGTTGATGTTGACATGAAGAAGCTCTTCGTAGGAGGGCCTTGATGTATCCCCCATTAATGACATGAAATGGGTATCATGAATTGAGACAAAATGATGTTGATGTAGAACTAGTTTAGGAAAGGAAGACTTGAGTGTAGGCTTAGGAATATTGTATCAGAGATGAAATGAAGGACTTCTCTTGAACACATCAGTGGCACTGAATGGAATTGGTAGAATTGACCCAAAACAAAAATGCAGGCTTTGAAACAATGTGACGAACCCAAAGAAAATAATATTTCCCAACCCAACAACCATGGATATGAAGTGGAAGAGTGTCATGATGAAGAGAGACATGCTACCATTAATAAGTGGAGTATCCCATTTTCCAAATTTCCCCAACCATTGCAAGTCAACACCCCTTTATTTTTTAACAAGCTTGAGGAGGATACCATATGCTTGATCATTAAGTTCATCCTCTGGATGAATCCTTTTGAGTATCTTTAACAAACCCTGAGAATGAGTCATTTTTTCATGTCATGCTCGACGAGTCCATCATTTTTTAATGTTCTTACAAGTCTATTGAGGGTCTAACTCGACTACTTTTCATGTTCAGAGAGTCTGAAAAGGAGTCAAAAAAGAAAACTCCAAAGGTTGGTTTTCCTAAATAATCTCTTGTATCCACTTTTCATTTCATTCATCCACATATGCAACAGGTATTAGATTTCCACCAATGGTTCTTTGAAAAGCCCAAGGAGCTCCCACCCTTTAGGGGTGAACATGATCATAGAATTCCTTTGGTCCTAGGTGATCAGGCACCAAATACCCACTCATATCTATATTATTTTTCAAAAAATAATAAAATTTAAAATATAATCAAGCAGCTCTACAAAGCCGGTGTTATTTTTCCTAGCACCAACCCCTACTCATCTCCCACAGTCATGGTTCTAGAGAAATCCGATAAATGTTGCATGTTTCCTAAGTTTAGGGCCCTTAACAAGCTCACTCTCAACGATAAATTTCCTATTGAAGTAGTTGATTAATTTCTTGATGAACTACATGGTGCTAAATGTTTCATCAAGCTCAACCTCTGCTCAAGCTATCACCAATTACGCATGAAGGAAGATGACGTACCTAAAACAACATTTTGAACTCATGAAAGCCATTATGAATTCTTGGTCATGTCATTTTTTCATTGTAATGCTCCCTCCACTTCTTAGAGCCTCGTGAACCACCTTATGGAACCTTCTCTAAGAAAATATTTCCTAGTCTTTTTCGATGACATTCTCATTTACAACATCGCATGGGAAAAACACCTCCAACATGTTGGCCATATATTAGATTCTCTCCAAGATCACAAATTATTTGTCAAATTATCTAAATGATCCTTTGGAATGGAAGAATTAGAGTATTTGGGACATATTGTTGGACGTGAAGGAGTAAGGGATGATCCAAAGAAGATTCAGGAAATGAAAGATTGGCCCCAACCAAAAATATTAAAGAGTTTGCAGGGATTCTTGGGTCTCACAAGCTACTATCACAAATATTTCAGCAATTATAGATGGATTTCCCAACCACTCGCTAATGTTCTCAAGGAAAATTCATTCATCATGGTTGAAGCAACTCAGTAGTCCTTCTTGGCTCTCAAACAGGCCATGTGCTCCACTCCAGTATTGACCTTACTCGACTTCACCAAACCTTTTGTGATTGAATGTGATGCATCATGTATGGGCATTGGTGCAATATTAAATCAAGAAGGTAGACCATTAGCTTTCACCAGTCAACAACTCAATGGCAAGCATCTAGGTCAATCAACATATGAGAAAGAAGTTATGACCATATTAAATGAAGTATACACTTGGTGACCATACTTATTGGGGAGACATTTCCAAATTCGCACTAACCATAATAGTCTAAAATATTTTCTAGAGCAACATCTATCATCGCCACAAAAAAAAAAAATAGCTTTCAAAAATGTTGGGATATGATTATGAGATAATTTACAAAAATGGGCATTAAAATGTAGTGATTGATGTTGTATCACGCAAATTTGAGGATGAGGGTACCCTTTTATCACTCTCTCTACCCCAACCATATTGGATTGAATAAGCCCTCCATCGATGGTTATCTCACCCCTCCTTGTCCCAATTAATCAATAACTTAAGATCACATCTTAATTACTCAACATACTACTCTTGGGATGATGAGGTTCTTCGTTACAATGATTAGATATTTCTCTCCCCAAACTCAGCTCTCGAAACCCGCATCTTGGAATAGAAAGATACTAGGGGGGAAGGGGGAAAGACGGGGGATATAGAAAGATATAGAGAGAGGGGGGAAGGGGGGTTAGGGATAGAGAGGTAACCGAAAGGAGGATGGGAATGATTTAAAGGGGGTGGGCATGATTTAAAGAGGGATGGGGAGTGTGAGAGAGAGAAGGATGAGGAGGAGAAAGACGAGAGAGGGACGAAGATGGAGAGAGGGAGGTAGGGATATGGAGAGAGAGGGAGGGAGGGATGGAAGAGAAATAGAGGGAGGGGGAGAGAGGGAGTGAGAGGGGGAGAGAGAGAGAGAGGGAGAGTGATGGAGAGGGAGATGGAGAGGGATGGAGAGACGGAGGGAGATGGATAGGGATCAAGAGAGGGAGAGGGAGGGAGAGAGTGAAAAAGGGGGGGGAGGGAGAGGCAGAGGGAGACAGGGGGAGAGCGGTAGGGGGAGAGAGAGATAGGGGGAGATGGGGGAGTGATCGAGAGAGGGAGAGGGAGGGAGAGAGTGAAAAAGGGGGGAGAGGGAGAGGGAGATAGGGGGAGAGGGGTAGGGGAGAGAGAAATAGGGGGGAGAGGGGTAGGGGGAGAGAGAGAGCGAAGGAGGGAGGTGGAGAGAGGCGGAGAGAGAGAGAGAGAGAGAGAGAGAGAGAGAGAGAGAGGGAGATACTGGGGGGGGGGGGAGAGGGGGAGTGGGAGAGGTGTAGAGAGAGAGAGGGAGAGAGATACTTGGGGGGGGGGGGGAGAGAGATAAAGAGGGAGAGAGGGTGAGGTGGAGGGTGAGGGGGAGAGAGGGATGGGGGGGATGGGGGAGGGAGGAAGGGAGGTGGAGGAACAGATGAGGGAGAGAGAGAGAGGGGGGGGGGGAGAGAGGGAGAGTGGGAGGGGGAGGTTGAGGGAGGGATGAAGAAAGAGAGAGAGAGGGAGGAGGGGAAAAACATTGTCACAGCTGAGAAAACCCATGCCAAGACAACAAGGAACCACATGCAATACCATGCATGCTAAATCTAGCAAGGAAAACACATATTCAAATCGATACCTTATAAGAATCATATCGTAGCTACTTCATTTTTTATCCTGCTTGCCTGCTTCATCATTTTTCTTGCTTTCTTGACTTTATTGCTCCAATGCCAAAATGCTCCACAAAACTCTAAGTGTCCAAGAGTGAGAGACAAAGAGAGAGAGAGAGAATTAGAGAGATCTAAAATTGAACTGACAAAAGGCACAACCTGATCCTCATAACCCTTTTTATAGAAGAGGCCTCTATTTTCTTCATTTTCCATTAGTTTCCTTCATTTTCCTCCTCACATCCAACCTGTGACCTTTCATCTCACTTTTCTACTAATTTCCATTATTATCATAAATAATTGTGCCAAATATGCCATTTTGTATTTCCAAAGCCTTTCCCTTTTCCTTTTCCAATTTCCTTAGCCATAATAAATCAAATGAACACACACTATGATGATTTTCCTAAAATTCAGCTTGGAATAAGTGTCCTATCAACCATGGTTGTTATTTTTAACTTTTATTACATGGAATTTTCACTAGGGCTGTTACAAAATCTATGTTATTCAACCCAAAATATTCTAAACCTAATGTCTCTAAATACATTTATCAGATGACTCAAGGGATGGTTGAATGTGATGAGAATGTATGCAAGTTTTTATCTGTGGCATATGTACTTCAATAAATACCAGTAGGGGTTCTCCTCCTATTTTGAATACAATGTTTTTTTCATAAGAAATGGTTATATGTGGTAATATGTATTATTTGGAATTCGGAACAACAAATGTCGATCAAATTTGAAGTTATTATGGTTCGTAAACCTTATAGGTATAGAGGGATATGAGTTGCATTTAATTTTATGTCCTAAGGGCTGTCAAAACCAAGACATAGTGCCAATAGATTTTGTACTAATTGGTATATCTTCTTGTTAGCGTGAATATATCTTAGCTTAAACTTGGGCCTTTGGTGTGGCTAGACAACTTGATGCAGAAGAAACCCTAGCTCATACATTTCTTGTAAGGAATGAAATGTAAGAAACATGCATTATTCGTTGATGATAAGGACAAGGATGAGCATTTCTAGCTTAATGTGGATGCAAATGGATTTTAGTAATTTCTACGGGAAGGCAAGGATCAGGAGGGAGTTGAAAATTCCCTACAATCCTTATATCAAAGGATAAGTACTTCATATCTTTCTTACATGATGATTAACGCTTTATTATTGATCAACCTCTTGTCTTTATATCTTTTACTTGGTTATAATCATTTATTCCATCATCTCCTAATTAGGTTCGAAGGCATGTCCTAAAGGTTTCCAAGTCAATAATTCTAGAATAAAATGGAATCATTAAAAAAAAATTGTGGTAAGAGGTATCAAGGTATCACTCTCTCTACCCCAACCATATTTGATTGAATAAGCCCTCCATGGATAACCACCCCTCCTTGTCCCAATTAATTAATAACCTAAGATCGGATCTTAATTCCTCAACATACTACTCTTGGGATGATGAGGTTCTTCGTTACAATGATTAGATAGTGCTCTCCCCAAACTCAGCTCTCGAAACCCGCATCTTGGACAAGTTGTGCTCCTCTCTGACTGCCATACATTTTTTCTTTCATAATACTTATGCACGTGCACACCAATATTTCTTCTAGATTATCATGAAGATTTCCATTCCTACTTTTGTTACTAAATGTGATGTATTTCAGTGCAAAAAAGGAGAAACGATCAAGCCACCGAGAACCTTACAACCTTTACCACCCTCGGCTTCTAACTGGACAGATGTATCCATGGATTTCATTACACGTCTCCCAAAGTCTAGCAACAAATTAGTTACTATGGAGGTTATTGATAGGGTTTCAAAATATGCACATTTTTGCGCTCTTCCACACCCATTTACCCCAAAATGATGGCGCAAGTTTTCATGGACCAAATCTTCAAACTACATGTCATGTCAACTTCTATTATGTCTGATCACGACAAAATTTCACTAGAAAATTTTGGCTGGAAATTTTCAAGCTCTAGGGAAAACAAATCCAACTGATTACAACTTAGAATCCTCAACCCAATGGTCAAAATCCTCAACCCAATGGTCAAACAAAAGCAGTGAGAAAATGCTTGAAGACCTATCTGCGGTGCTTCACATTAGACGAGCAACATAAATGGGTACAACATTTGCCTCTAGCCGAAGGGTGGTATAATACTAACTATCATGAAGCCACTAATTCGATGCCATATGAGGTAGTGTATGGGAAAATCCCACCATCACCAACTTCTTACATCGACGGATGTTCCATCTATAGGAAGTTGATCAAATCCTACAGAACCGTGAAACCATGATTACTGATCTCAAAGATAATCTACATCAAGCTCATAATAGAATGAAGCAGTAGGCCTATCAACATTGTTCTGACTGGTCATTTCAAGTAGGTTACTAGGTTTTCCTTCGACTCCAACCATATTAGTAGACCTCTCTCAAAGAAAATGGTTGTTAGAAACTAGCACCAAAATTCTATGGGCCTTATTAGGTACTTCAACATATAGGAGTCGCCTAATACAAACTAGCCTTTACCGACTATAAGAATCCACTTGGTCTTTCATGTCTCATGCCTCAAGAAAGTTGTGGGGAACAATTGCATGGGTTAAACAAGTCTTCCAGAATTTGATGAGGAAGGCTCTCTTCAGATCCAATCTAGAGTTCCTTCACCACATCTCCATTATGAATCAATTCATAATTCTACTCCTCCACCTTGGAGCTTCCTAAAACTCCTTTAATGGCTACCACAATTATAGGGTTTGATAATTTCCCCCTTTTTAATGATTTTATGAGGGATTCATGAGTCAAGAACCCTTTGTTCCCCATTGATGTTTTCAACAAATCCATGTGGTGAATTATCTAAGAAAAATAAAATGCTTAACCCTCTCCAAGGGGCAAAGTCAATCTTCCTTGTAATAGTAACTACAATCTCAAAGCAATGTTCTCGACTTATAGTGGTTCGATCAACTTATCTCTAATACCACTTATCTTGACCTTGGGGCTATGATCTAGGAACCAATAATGCTCGGAGATAGTAGGGGAGAGATAATAAAATATGCCCTAAAATTATATTTAGAAAAACCTTGAATAAAAAATACACATAATGAATACGTAACAATATATGAAAATCATATAATCCTTATTAAATGGAGAAATAATATACCCTAAGTTGTGGAGGACCCGCCATGTGTCCTTTTACAAGGTGAGGCTTGTTATTTATAGTATTCTCAGTGTGTTCTTGAGCTAAAATAGCATGGGTAAATATCATTGGAGGATGACACTTTCCATTAAAATCATAGGTATAGGAAGACCAAATGTAGATTTATTGTTTTTCAAAGTCACTAGTTGAGGCCTAATTATAGTTGAATTGGAAATATCCGATGAAATTCACACCTATAACAATAGAAGAGGGGGCCTTCATCGTGTAGCCTCTAGGAGAAATCTAGTTATGCTAAAGGTAGAAAAAACCTTGATAGCATAATTTTGGCCCATGGATTGATTTGGTCTCTAAATATTACAAAAATTGGGTATGGTCATTAAGCTTGAAATGCCCAAGGATTTTTCCAAACTCAGCTAGCAGTGCACTATGACATCCTTTTCACCATTGGGTTTTGGGACAAATGGAAAAATTGGATAACCATCAACACTCACTCGACCTTGTGGAATGAAACAAGGGAACCCACTATCCTGCTTCCTCCTTTTAATGGAAGGAGGATTGAGTTGATCTATTAAGGCCATGGTAACCTAAAAAAAAATAGGGGTATGAAACTTCATGGGGATAATCAAATTGCATCTAATAAACAATTTGTAGATGGAAATATTCTTTTGTTTGTATCAATAGTAGAAGAAGCCCATGTATTTGAATAGGTACTGGGATACTTTATGGTAGCCTTGGGCACAAGTATAAATCATACTAAGTTGCAAATCTTCCTCTTGAATGCTCCTATTGTTATTCAATTACATATTTCAAAAATTATTGGATATCAATGAAGTTCCCTTCGATCTAAATACATGGGTGCTCTACGTGTTAAGAATTCCCTTTGGTATGCCTCGTGGGAGTATATACAACTCTACATCCCTAGTTAAGTTTTTTTCACTGAATCATTGTTATGGTTGTAGAAGAATTTTAATTTAAATTAATGATGTTATAGCAAGGAAAATTTTATGGGTTAAAATTCGCAAGTGGGCTAATATTCCATGTGTTTTCCAAAAAAAAGGTTGGCCAATTTCTGTTTTTCTAAAAATGAATTTTCCCATATTTTATAATAAAAGATTATTTTACATTAAAAATCGCCCATATTATATATTGTCTAATATATAGTAATTAGAAATATAAACAATTTTACAAAATTATCATCAAACATTTTAAAATTTGCATATTAAATTACATGCTTAAAATTTTCTGTGTGTTATAGTTAGAATCAAAGTTAGGAAGTTAATGAAGTGTTTAGATAACAAGAAATATTTTTTATCAAGAACATTAAGAATGTATTACTTGAAGTAATCCTAAAACTTTATATTAGATAAAGATTTTGATTAGTGTATAAAAATTTCTACATTTTGATTAACCATACGTTCACTCTAATAAATAACAATATATTCTTCACTCTAATAAATAACAATATTTTCATCACTAATAAATGATAATTGATTAAAAATGAATAAATAGCATGATAGAAATAATTACTACAATGACTATTTTTTTATCAAACTACTTGAAACTTGAAGTATAAGTTATATTTGTATTTTAATAATAATAAATTTCAAATTAAAAAAAATAAAAGAAAATAAATAATAATAAAATCAAAATTATGTGTAAATTATTTAATTTAATTTATATAGAATTTAGTCTCTTAAAATAAAATTAAAAATTTTCAATTAATATGTTTATTATAAAGACTTAAAAAAAAGGTGTTCAACACTCTAGTTACATTGTTAGTTTTTAAGTTAATCTTGGATGGATGATGTTGTTAATGTCAAAAAGATAGTTAATAAAAGTTAACAAATTAAATTTACAGTTTTAATTATTAATTCTCAATGAATTTACCATAATTAGAAATTTTGATTAATGAAATTTCTAATTTAGATTTTAACATGAACGGTTAAAATTTCTAATTTGGATTTTAACATAAATGGTTAAAATTTCTAATTTGGATTTTAACATCAAATGAATGGCTGATGGAGTTTAAAAATTTTGAAATCTGTGCCACATCCTCATGAAACAACGCTAGTCCGGACATTGAAAACGGCCATGAACCATGTCAGCATTCGGCAGCAGTGTGGTCACCACGGGAAAAAGCATTTTAAACGCACATTTATGTGAGGAAAACATGGTGGAGAGGTAGGTGGTTAAGATGGCTATGATGTGTTTTAGGAAATAGTGAATTGAAAAAGGCATGACAGCTGTATAAAACGGCTATGTTTTGTTCTGGGAAATATTGAGAAAAGCATAGTCGTTGTGGACTGGAAGAAATAAACAAGGATTGAACTTAGAGAGAAGCAGAGCCAACCAATCCCATCTCTCGAGCTGAGCGAGATTTGATGCTCTCGAGTCTTTTCCCATTTGCGTAGCATACAGCTACTTTGAATGCTCGCTATTTCTTCTTGTTTGAATATCTTCTATTGCATTTCATGCCTTCGGAAGTCTTTAGAGCTGTAGCATCGCCCTGTCTTTTAAACGATATTTTGAATTATTCTTCACTTGCGAAGATCTTGTGGTAGATTTGCGAGTAGCAAGTATTGGGTATGAAAATGAAGAAACAGCGTATCTTGAGTGTATGCTCCCGATCGGAATCCTCTGCCTCCATTGTGGGGTGGCAGCAAACTTCAAAGCCACTCGGATCCCTATTTTCCGAGAATTCGAGAGAAGTAGAGCTTGCCAATACCACTGGTGTGGAAAAAGATCCAGACAGCGTAGTGCAGATGGTTCAAAGGTAAGTAGATTGCTCAGTTATGATCCGTTAAGTGCATTTGGTTCATAATGTCTTTAATATTTGAGGGTAGATTTTGAATTGTTTGTTCTATCTAGAAGCATTGACAACGACACGGTGAGGCGAGAGTTGGGCTATTTGGTAGGTTTTCGGTTTTTTCTTCTCTCTGGGAGATGAGATGATATGTTGCCATGGTTGATTGAGGAAGGTTTTCATAGGTGTGTGTGAAGATGTAGGAATATTGGGCAGGAGTCGCACTATGTTGTTAACACAAAACTTTGAAAGATGCTCATTCATTGCAGGTATTTCTCTTGTACTTTATATTTAGTTGCTAAAGAATTTATGTTATATTTTATTTTGTTGCTAAAAAATTTAGGTTATATTATTTTTGTTACTCGAGAATTTAGGTAAGAAAATAAAGATTACAGTAAAACCATCTTGCTGAAACGGATTCTCTCCCAGAATGTTTTTTCTTTGTTTTACACTCCTGGAAACGGATTCTCTCCCGGAAATTTTTTTCACTGTTTTACACTCCCGTGATGTTTTTGTTGGAAATTTGAAAATTCCAAAACAATAGAAGGAGAATAAAACTACCTTCCTTAACACAGAGAAAATTCTAAAATTGAATTCACAATGACAGAGTTTCAACTCAGAAAACAAATTTCTATTCCATAAAAAAAAATCTGTTACAGGTTCTTCCTCTACACAGAGGGAATTACAAACTGCTGACTGCTCCTAACACAGTGCATACAAAAAATCTCTGTCTCAACAAGAAATAAACTTCCTGTCTCTCTCTGTAAAAAATAAACATCTCTCTGTCTATTAAAAACAACTCACTGTGTTTTTATAAAATATACACTGCTGTGTATTATTTTAAATTCTGCTCTCACTGTCTTTTTAACAATTGCACTGCTGTGCATTCAACAACTACTAAAAAAAAAATTAAAATTCTGTTCTATTACATATAAACAAAATATCTAAATTCCATTTAATGTCATTCATTGACTTTACAATCACCACTTAAAAAAAATTTATGGTGCCATAAATTCTGTCAGCACCGTTTCAAAAAATTTATGTCAAATTTGATTTGGTGGCAGCGGTGAATTTCCCGCGGCAGTGGTGATTTGCTGGTGCACTGGCACCGTGTGGGCGGAGCCACCACAAGCTGGTGGTTGTGGGGGGTACGGTTCTGCTCGTACACATCAAATGGGTGAGCCCCCGTAATAAACCTCAGCCACACATTGTGGGTCAACGCCCAATAGACAAGTGAATTGCGGGGGGTCAGCTTCCATTAATCGTCGAGCTATTTGACCTCCCGCACACGGTCGATCTCCACCAATATGCACGTTGTTTATCTCTTGCGCGAATCAACCATGTTGCTGCCAACCTGTGCGCTGTCTGGTTATGCGGGCAGTTGGAATTACATTCCAACACTCCCCCTTAATTTCAACTGATGGGTTTTCCTACATACCCAAACATTTTTTGAAATGTTCAAAGCTTTTTTTCACAAGTGGCTTTGTGAGGATATCTGCAAATTGATACTCCATTCTACAATGCTGTAAAACGACTTCTCCATTGTTAACCAATTCATGTATGAAGTGAAACTTGGTGTCAATGTGTTTAGTCCTCTTATGAAAAATAGAATTTTTAGACAATGCAATAGCTGAGCTATTGTCACAAAAGATCACTGTCCCTTTTACCTGTTCTTGACATAAGCTTCTCAACATTTTCCGCATCCATACTTCTTGACACGCTGCTGCTGTAGCTGCCACATATTCTGCTTCTGCTGTAGATAATGCTACAATGGGCTGTTTCTTAGAAGCCCATGAAATGGCTCCTGAACCCATGTGAAAAACATAACCGGAAGTGCTCTTCCGATCATCAACACTTCCAGCCCAATCACTGTCTGTGTATCCAACTAAGCCTGAACATTCTGAAGTAGTATAAAAAATACCAAAACTTTTAGTACCTTTAACATACCTCAAAATTATTTTTGCTACTTGCCAATGTGCATCCTTTGGCTTTTCCATGAACCTGGAAATCAAACTAATAGCATGCATTATGTCCGGCCTAGTTACAGTCAAATACATGAGGCTGGCAGCTATGCTCTTGTATAAACTAGGATCAAAATCCTTACTGCTGTCCTCTCTGCTGAGTTTTAGTCCCATCACTGTTGGAGTGATTGCTGCTTTGCATTCCTGCATGTTAAATCTTTCAAGCACCTCATTAACATACTTTTCCTCTGAGATAAAAATTCCATTTTTATCTTGCTCTACTTCTATTCCCAAGAATTATTTCAACAAACCCATATCAGTCATTTCAAATTCTTCCTTCATGACTGTTTTGAAATTTTCAATAAGGAAATCATCATTACCTGTAAAAATAACATCATCAACATATAAGACTACAATCAAGATTTTACCGTCTTTTTCTTTGATGTAAAGGGTGGGTTCTCCCTCACACTTCTCAAAACCATTTTCCAGTAGATAGGAATATATCCTACTGTACCACGCTCTTGGCACTTTCTTCAGCCCATAAAGAGCTTTCTTCAGATTGCATACCTTGTGCTATTGGCCTTTCTTTTCATAGCCGAGAGGTTGATCAATGTAAACCTCTTCCATTAACACTCCATTTAGAAATGCTGACTTCACATCCATTTGGTAAACTTTCCATTTTTTTTGTGCTGCTATGGACAACACTGCTTTCACGGTTTCCATTCTTGCAACTGGTGCGAAAGTTTCCTCATAATCTATGCCATGCTTCTGCTTATAGCCTTTGACAACAAGCCTTGCCTTGTGTCTCTCTATTTTTCCTTCAGCATTACTTTTGGTCTTGTAGACCCATTTAACACCAATGACATCTTTACCTTTTGGGAGTTCAACCAAATCCCAAGTCTTGTTCCTTTCTATGGCATTTATTTCCTCATCCATAGCTTCTATCCATTTCCTATCCTTGATAGCTTCTTCGAAATGAACAGGATCATCAACATGAAAATATAAGGAAAACAAAGAATTGATACCTTCATTTGTTATATATTTTTCATAAATATCTTTCAAACTTCTGAATTTCTTACCTCTTTCAGTAGATGTACAAATGCTTGAAGAAGCACTTGAATTTCCTCCTTGTGGTGTGCTTGGAGAAGCACTGTCATTTCTCCTCAAGGGTGTGCTGTATTGCTCTTGTGTTGGTGCTGTTGTTTGGGGATGTATTTCAGCCAACTCATCATCATTTTCATCATGAGATAAATAGTGTTTAACATTCACTGTTTTCTCTATGCTTCCATCCCAAGCTTCCTCTTCAATAAACTGAACATCCCTGCTCACAATAAAATTCTTGCTGGATGGGTTATATAACCTGTATGCCTTGGATTCCTCACTGTATCCAATAAAAATACATTTCTCCCCCTTTCTATCCAACTTCTTTCTTAGCTGATCCGGAATGTGTGCATAAGCCACACATCGAAAAACCTTCATGTGTGTGACACTTTGCTTTGTGCCACTCCATGCCTCTTCCGGCACTTTATTCATAACTGCTTTTGTAGGGCACCTATTCAAAATCTACGCTGCACAATGTACAGCTTCTGCCCAATAATCATTAGGCAAATGCTTTGCCTTTAACATACTCCTCGCCATGTCCATTATGGTTCGGTTCTTCCTTTCGGCTACTCCATTTTGCTGTAGATTATATCTAGTTGTAAACTGCTTTTGAATACCATTTTCTCTACAAAAACGTAGAAAATCTTTAGAGATATACTCACCTCCCCTATCAGTCCTTAAGACTTTGATATGCAGCCCACTCTGTTTCTCAACAAGTGCTTTGAAATTGCAAAATTTTTCAAACACTTCACTTTTATTTTTCAAAAAGTAAACCCAATTTTTTCTTGTAAAATCATCTATGAATGTTAAGATATAGTGGTTGTTATCAAGTGATGGAGTTTGCATCGGTCCACATACATCTGAGTGGACAATCTCTAAGGGTGCTTTTTCCCTTATGCTTTTCCCGGAAGGAAAACTTTCTCTGTGTTGTTTCCCAAGAATACAACCTTCACAAAGGCCGTCCGGTTTCTCTATCAATGGTAAACCACTTACCATTCCTTTTTTGTTCAAAAAATTAAGACCTCCAAAGTTGAGATGTCCAAATCTCAAGTGCCATAACCAATTGTTGAGCCTCAAATTTGTGCTTTCCTTCACCTCATTTTACCTCATTTTCCCTTGTCCATTTCTATTTTAAACCCAATTGATCAATAAAAATAGTTAAAATTACTTCTAAGAATGGTTTACATGACTGACTTGTTGAATTTTGTGATTGTTGCCATTGTTAAGCATTTTGACCGGAACTAGCTGCAGAATGCAGGCATTCCGTAGCTAACCGACGATTCTGCAGCTACCTTTATGTTTGAGCATGTTCCAGGTGGCCTCTTGAGGAAAAACGCATATGGGCATGATCCACGTCGTGCCTACATGGTGTGTTGCTCGTCATGGAAGAGGAAATGAATTCTGGGTACGGTTATGCACGTGGGAACACATTTGTGAAGGAAGACTCCTACTAGGACTGTCTCAATCCAGGTGTCTTTTCTCCTTCACGCAGCTACCTCAAAGACTCCTAAGATGATTTGGATAAGGAAAGACATCATTCCTAAATTATTTTAATTATTGTTACTTGCATTTACTTTATAAACTCTTGAGTAGGCCGAGAGCTTAGTTAGAGAGAGATTTTGTGTTAGATTTGCTGCTAGATTTTGTGTAAACTCTGTGTTACGTCTTTAAAGACACAGAGCATTATGTTCAAACTATTGCATCGTTAATGGAGAAGATTAAATTATCTTGAAGGCGTGATTTAATTTTGAGTTGAATGCCGTCAAGTGGTAGAGGGCCCCTGCCCCTTGCACGGATTTCTTTTGCGTAAACTAGATAAGTTTTTCCTAGCTGTCTTTACGTTCTGCATTTGAATTGAATTAGTCATGGAATAGATGAGCTCAGAATAGAATGTTGCATCATGATTAGTGTCTAACTATTTAGTTAGAAAACTTGCATATTTAGTGATCATTTCTCAAAGTCTAGTTTGTGTCATTTGTTTAAGAAGTCATCATTAAGCTCTTGTTTCTATTCAGTCATAGTTTAGATGTTGCTTCATTGTTTTTTATTACATTTTCCATTCCATACATTAGGCTCAACTATGTTTTTGACCACCAATTTCTTTTCATTAGTTTTCTAGGCATTTTCATTGTAAACATAAAACTTCAAAAGACCAAAAACATCATAAATCAACATAAAAGACCAAAACATCAAAAAACACTACATACAACGCACTAGGAAACAAGCACCTAGGTACATATGGTACATTTCACTTCAGCAGTTTACAAATCCTGGTTGACAATTAAATGAACTCAGTTTAGGAGACTAGATTGAGACACAACACCAATTATCATCTTTTGGTTCACTTTGGAAAGTCTCCTGTGCAACTGCTGCTTTCTCTTCACCATTCTTCAAATCTGCTCTCATTCTGAGAGGGAACATCCTGTTCCTTGTCATCTTCACTTCAGCAATACACTGATTGCTGGGTGGTTTGTCCATGATGGTACAAACATCATCCTCGAAGAAAACATTATATCCCTTATGGACAAGCTGTCTAATACTTAAGAGATTACACTTCATTCCTGGAACATAATAAACATCTGCTATGGATTTTTTTGCTCCTAATCTTGTTAAAACATTTACATCTCCTTTTCCCATAACAGAAACTTTGCTATCCGTTCCTAGTGTGACTTGTGACTGCACACTCTCATCTAACATAGAAAACATTGATATATTTCTTGTCATATGGTTACTACAACCAGAGTCTAGAAACCATAAATCCTCATTCTTTTCTTCAGCCATATTACAAGCTAAAAACAAATTGTTTTGGCTGCTATTTTCTCTAGTGAAATTTGCACTAGTTTTACTTCTCATATCTTGCTTCTTCGTTCTACATTCATTAGCATAATGACCATATTTCTTACAATTGTAACATTGAACATTGGATTTATCATACCTCTATCTTTGATCATTCTGCTATCCACTTTGCTGGCTGCCTTGGCCTTGATGCTGGTTTGGATTGTTGCCCCTTCCTTGAGCATTTGCTGGACTGTTCCTTCCACCTCTGTTTTGGCTTCTACCTTTTCCTCTTCCTTTGCCTTGCCCTCTTCCTCTTCCGAAAGACATCTGGGTTTTAAAGGAATGTTCAAGAGATGAGTTTTCACTCCTACTCAATCTCTGTTCATGGGTCATCAGTGATGCATTTAGCTCATCAACTGAAAACTTTGTGAGATCTTTAGTCTCCTCTATGGTGGTGACAATCACATCGAATCTTGAGGGTAGACTCCTAAAGAGTTTTTCAACAATCCTCTTGTCCTCAAGAGTCTCTCCATGAGATCTTATTTGTGTGACCATTCCAATCACATGAGTGAAGAATGAGTCAATAGTGTCTGACTCTTTCATACAGAGAGTCTCAAAGTCTCTCCTCAACAACTGAAGTTTTGTTGTCTTCACCTTCTCCATACCCTGATAAGTTGTCTTGAGAGTTTCCCATGCTTCTTGGGATTTCTTAGCTGCTGCTATCCTTGGAAACACACTCTCATGCACTGCTTGATACAATAAGAAAAGAGCCTTGGCATCTTTCTTCTTATTGTTCTTCAGTGACTCCCTTTCTGCCTGAGTTAAAAGAAGAAACTCTACTTCATTTTCTGGCTCTTCAAATCCATCCTCAACTAATTCCCATAACTCTTGTGAGGTAAATAAAGCTTTCATAGTTATTGACCAGTAGTCATAATTTTTTCCATTGAATTGTGGGAGATGGATATTTCCCAAACTCATACCTGTGCTGGCTCTAGCCATTCTGCACTCTTTAACTATGCTTAAAAAAAAAAACACTTGACTGTGTGTTTAAAACTAACCAACTTTACCGCAACAGTAACACAAAACTATATAGAGAAATACCTTCAGATTCTTCTTGTCTGAACCTTCACTCTGCTGGAGAGGCTTCTGCAATAACGAACTCCTTTCCTTCAGCTTATTTGACCTTCAAATAGCCTGGACTGCTCTGATACCATGTTAGAAATTTGAAAATTCCAAAACAATAGAAGGAGAATAAAACTAAATTCCTTAACACAGAGAAAATTCTAAAATTGAATTCACAATGACAGAGTTTCAACTCAGAAAACAAATTTCTATTCCATAAAAAAAAATCTGTTACAGGTTCTTCCTCTACACAGAGGGAATTACAAACTGCTGACTGCTCCTAACAAAGTGCATACAAAAAATCTCTGTCTCAACAAGAAATAAACTTCCTGTCTCTCTCTGTAAAAAATAAACAGCTCTCTGTCTATTAAAAACAACTCACTGTGTTTTTATAAAATATACACTGCTGTGTATTATTTTAAATTCTTCTCTCACTGTCTTTTTAACAATTGCACTGCTGTGCATTCAAAAACTACTAAAAAAAAATTTACAATTCTGTTCTATTACATATAAAAAAAATATCTAAACTCCATTTAATGTCATTCATTGACTTTACAATCACCGCTTAAAAAAAAATTTATGGTGCCATAAATTCTGTCAGCACCGTTTCAAAAAATTTATGTCAAATTTGATTTGGTGGCAACGGTGAATTTCCCGCGGCGGTGGTGATTTGCTGGCGTGCTGGCGGCGTGTGGGCGGAGCCACCAAAAGCTGGTGGTTGCGGGGGGTATGGTTCTGCCCGTACACATAAAATGGGTGAGCCCCCATAATAAACCTCAGCCACACATTGTGGGTCAATGCCCAATAGACAAGTCAATTGCGGGGGGTCGGCTTCCATTAATCGTCGAACTGTTTGACCTCCTGCACACGATCGATCTCCACCAATATGCACGTTTTTTATCTCATGCGCCGATCGACCATGTTGCCGCCAACCTGCGCGCTGTCTGGTTATGCGGGCAGTTGGAATTACATTCCAACAGTTTTTTTAAGTGTTTTCCACTCTTTTTTGAAAAAAATACAAGAAAGGCAGCACCGCTATCAATTTTAGATGTCCATTATTGCTGTACAAACAATTTCACATACACAACACCGAACACTTTCGTAAGTAAATAGATAAAAACTCCATGGCTTCTGGTTTGGGGCCACTAACTTTGTACTCCAAATCTTGGCTTATTCAGAATTATGTTGATCTATTTCAATTTACAAACATCAAAATTTATGTATACAATCTTCAAAAGTTAATAGCTATTTTTATATGGATATTTTGTAGTTTATTTTTATTCGTGTGTGAATGACCAAAAATTACGGTGCTTTTTTATTTAAAAATCAAGAACATGTTTTTTTATTAGAAGAAGAAACAACTTTGTTTCACTGTATTTATTTTCATTTGTGATTTGTTTTTTAACTATCATTATGGAGATGACATTTTGTGGTGAGATTTTACTCTTTGGATTGTTTTTTTTTTTCTTCGTTTTAATTAATTAATTTAGTATGAAATTATTAAATTAAATTTTAAATTTATATTTTGTGGCTTTGTTTTAATTATAGTTATGAGAAACAATGTTTTCAATATATTTTTATGGTACTATTTTGAGTATAAAAGATAAGTGTTTTTTTGATGGTTTAAAAGGAAAATTAAAGTTTATTTAAATCAATTTATATTTATGATTAAGAAGAATAGTATACTTTTATTGAAAATATAAATTTTAATTCGAATTTTTAAATAAATTTTAAATTTGTAAATTTGTTTTGTCATAAAAATGTGTTTCTAATTTCTCATATATTGTATTTGTTAACTTTGAATATTTTAATGTATATTTTCACATGATTTTTATATAATAAACTAATATTTTCTAGTTATGTATTTTTGTTAAAATATATTTATAATTTAGAGAGGAATGGGGAGTGGGATGGGGAAACAAGGGCGATATAGAAAGATATAGAGAGAGTGGGGAAGGGGGGTTAGGGATAGAGAGGTAACCGAAAGGAGGATGGGAATGATTTAAAGGGGGTGGGCATGATTTAAAGAGGGATGGGGAGTGCGAGAGAGAGAAAGATGAGGGGGAGAAAGATGAGAGAGGGAGGGAGATGGAGAGAGGGAGGTAGGGATATGGAGAGAGAGGGAGGGAGGGATGGAGGGAGATGGAGAGAGAGGGAGGGAGGGAGGGATATGGGGAGCGAAGGAGGGAGGTGGAGAGAGGTAGAGAGAGAGAGACAGAGAGAGAGGGAGAGAGAGAGAGAGAAAGAGAGAGAGAGGTGGAGATAGGTTGAGTGGGAGTGGGAGGTGGAGAGAGGGGGGAGGCGGAGAGAGAGAGAGAGAGAGAGAGAGAGAGAGAGAGAGAGAGGGAGAGGGAGGAGGGGAGGGAGATGTAGGGAGAGAGAGAAGGAGAGGGAGGATGAGAGGGATGGGGGGGATGGGGGAGGGAGGAAGGGACGCGAGAGAGAGAGAGAGAGAGAGAGAGAGAGAGAGGGAGGGGGAGAGAGGTTGAAGAGAGGGAGAGTGGGAGAGGGAGATACTGGGGTGGGATGAAGAAAGAGAGAGAGAGGGAAGAGGGGAAAAACACTGTCATACCTGGGAAAACCCATGCCAAGACAACAAGAAACCACATGCAATACCATACATGCTAAATCTAGAAAGGAAAACACATATTCAAATCGATACCTTCCAAGAATAATATTGTAGCTACTTCATTTGTGATCCTCCTTTCTTGCTTCATTATTTTTCTTGCTTTCTTGCCTTTATTGCTCCAATGCCAAAATTCTCCAAAAAAATCTAAGTGTCCAAGAGTAAGAGATAGAGAGAGAGAATTAGAGAGATCTAAAATTGAACTTACAAAAGGCGCAACCTGATCCTCATAACCCTTTTTATAGAAGAGGCCTCTATTTTCTTCATTTTCCATTAGTTTCCTTCATTTTCCTCCTCACATCCAACCTGTGACCTTTCATCTCCCTTTTCTGCTAATTTCCATTATTTTCATAAATAATTGTGCCAAATATGCCATTTTTTATTTCCAAAGCCTTTCCCTTTTCCTTTTCCAATTTCCTTAGCCATAATAAACCAAATGAACACCCACTAGGATGTTTTTCCTAAAATTCAGCTTGGAATAAGTGTCCTATCAACCATGGTTGTTATTTTTAACTTGTATTACATGGAATTTTCACCAGGGCTGTTACAAAATCTATGTTATTCAACCCAAAATATTCTAAACCCAATGTCTCTAAATACATTTATCAAATGACTCAAGGGATGGTTGAATGTGATGAGAATGTATGCAAGTTTTTATCTGTGGCATATGTACTTCAATAAATACCAGTAGGGGTTCTCCTCCTATTTTGAATACAATGTTTTTTGCATAAGAAAGGATTATATGTGGTAATATCTATTATTTGGAATTCGGAACAACAAATGTCGATGAAATTTGAAGTTATTATGGTTCGTAAACCTTATAGGTATAGAAGGATATGAGTTGCATTTAATTTTATGTCCGAAGGGCTATCAAACCCAAGACATAGTGCCAATAGATTTTGTACTAATTGGTATATCTTCTTGTTAGCATGAATATGTCTTAGCTTAAACTTGGGCCTTTGGTGTGGCTAGACAACTTGATGCGGAAGAAACCCTAGCTCATACAATTCTTGTAAGGAAGGAAATGTAAGAAACATGCATTATTCGTTGACAATAAGGACAAGGATGAGCATTTCTAGCTTAATGAGAATGCAAATGGATTTTAGTAATTTCTATGGGAAGGCAAGGATCAAGAGGGAGTTGAAAATTCCCTACAATCCTTATATCAAAGGATAAGTACTTCATATCTTTCTTACATGATGATTACCTCTTTATTATTGATCAACCTCTTGTATTTATATCCTTTACTTGGTTATAATCATTTATTCCATCATCTCCTAATTAGGATTGAAGGCATGTCCTAAAGGTTTCCAAGGCAATAATTCTAGAATAAAATGGAAGCATTAAAAAAAAATTGTGGCAAGAGGGATCGAGATATATTGAGCATAAACACAATAAGAGTGATTTGTGATTGATATGGAGAAACTGTATATATATATATATATATATATATATATATATATATATAACCATTCCATATGGCTAAAATAGATTCTATTTGAAAGGGATTAAATAGTGAGGTACAATGGAGGGGTGCAACCTATCAGAGATTGAGAGAGCCTCTCATGATAATGAGGAGAAATAGGCTCCTAGGGATGTGGGTTTAGCTCATTTTCTATATGTGGAACATAGTTTAGATCACCAAGGACCCATGGATCCAATGGATCCACTTAGGGTCATTTCTCTAGAATCTAAGAAGAAACCAATGTGGCTTCAAATTACAATGCAATATGTATAGGGGAATGTAGCTCACCATGGAAATTTATGGGAGAAAAAATGTCCTAAAAACTACTTAGGATATGTAGCACTAATGTTCCATATCGTTGATTCCAAGCCCTATGAATATGAGGAGGAAACATGCCAACAAGTTTGGAATGATGCCATGACTAAGGAATATCAATCCATGATGAATGATAATGTGTGGGAAATTGTGTCGAGACCTAAAGGAAAGTTAGTGTTGACTTCCAAGTGGATCAACAAGATTAAGCACTTGGTAGGTGTTAGCATAATGAATTAGAAAGTGAGATTCCTGTGAAAATGGTTCTCCCAGAAAGAGGAATAGGACTATCAAGAGACATTTACTATAGTTGCTCAAATAAATAAGGCTTTGTACAAATAGTCACCTCGGGCTTGGTATTACTAGATTGATGGATACCTTATGAGTAATGTTTTCACCAAGAGTGATGTTGATCCAATTATTTACTTCATTGTTGTTAACGTTGAGGCTACTGTTATGCAGAATTTATTACTTTAGCTAGAAGTATTTTCCCTAGACTTAGTGGACTGGTCTAGAACAAGAAAAAAGGAAATAATATAAAGTTCTCCTTAGAGGAATTGAAGAATAGGAATTATATTACTTGGAATCTATCATAATATTTACTTCTCACTCGACTTGTAATCTCCAATCGTAGCTCCAATTTCTATATTTAGAACCTGCGCATACAATCAAAACAAGCCAAATATTTACAACATCTATGTAGCATTATCCAATTATTCTAATCAATGTGTCAGAAAAGGGTTGAAAAATATGAATTTAAACATAACATAACATATATAGGAAAATGATATACTCTTTGTATTAATATGAATAGGATAGAGTTTACAACCAATAATAGTAGCTGATCTTGTAGCTATCCCCCCAAGTTGACTTGGCCTTCCTTGCCACAATGCACACCTCAATGTTACCCTAATGCATGAAGATGATGAATAAAGGAAACAAAAATAAGGCATTATAGGTATCCAAAAGCCAACCCTAATGTTATAGATGGTTGTATATTTATAATAGAGTGCAGTAGTTTCAGAATTTATATCCATTTATGAATCTAGGATTGAGATCCACTCTTGATGGGAGGATGAGCTCAATAGATAAGAGATAAAATATCCAAGGTAGGATTAGATAGGATTCAAACTTCTTATCCAAGGTAAATGGTTGAAATAACTCCTAGAAGCTTATAGAAGAGGAAGCTTCGGGATTATATTTAATCTGCCCAAATTTATAGACTCGGTACACACCTAGCAAGGGAAATCCTGTCGCTGATGAGTGTAGGTGCATAATGGAATAACTTGATGGTGAACAGAGGTCCCTACAAGGATAGCATCTATTGAGACTTAAAATAATTGTTTTGAAGCAGTCACCCTCAAAAACTGAAGAACTTGGTAGATTCATGGTTAGGTGTTTATGTAGGGATGATGACAAGGTGTTCGTGGATGTTGATTGGTCCATTTTACAGACCTATTGACTAGATGCAACAAAATGGTGTATAAAAAGTTCCTGCCTACGGTGAAAAGTCAGATATTTTGGATGATGATTGAATTGTTTTACCTTATGACAAGTCTTGATCAAGAACATTTTGTATAGATCGTCATCTATTACAATACATTTCATCATGGTATCTTTGTTGATGGAGGGATACCCATGCTCATGAAATAATCTAAATTTATATGTACAATGATAAAAAACCATGTCCAGAGATGAAAAATCATGGATGCATGATTAGATGACTGTATTACCATAGCCATCATGCTTTTAAATATTGCATTAATCCTAAAAATGCATCCCTAATGGATGGAACTGGATTCCGAGTATTCTTAATATCGTTCGCTCGATCCTCCAATGTATGAGTCTAACCATGCGAATAAAGGATCCAATTTCGAACATGGTAGACACCATTTTATTACCAACCATTGATGCAAGTCATTAACATATTCAAGAGAAACCATCGATGTTGTTAATGGCTCTGAAGATACAATAGTAAAATCAATATGGTGTGAATGCATGAGTTGAAGTTGAACATCACACATAATCTATCAGTCGAAGGAAAATAATAAAAACCTATCACTAAGAGTGAGGACACTTTCAATTTATGTATGCATGCACCAAGGTATTGAACGAAGAGTTTTCAAGTCAACTTCCTAGATAGTGAGTTGATGTTGACATGAAGCAGCTCTTCGTAGGAGGGCCTTGATGTATCCCCCATCAATGACATGAAATGGGTATCATGATTTGAGAGAGAATGATGTTGATGCAGAACTAGTTCAGGAAAGGAAGACTTGAATGTAGGCTTAGGAATATTGTATCAGAGATGAACTGAAGGACTTCTCTTGAACACATCAGTGGCACTGAATGGAATTGGTAGCATTGACCCAAAACAAAAAATGCATGCTTTGAAACAATGTGAAGAACCCAAAGAAAATAATATTTCCCAACCCAACAACCATGGATATGAAGTGGAAGAGTGTCATGATGAAGAGAGACATGCTGCCATTAATAAATGGAGTATCCCATTTTCCAAATTTCCCCAACCATTGCAAGTCAACACCCCTTTATTTTTTAACAAGCTTGAGGAGGATACCATATGCTTGATCTTTAAGTTCATCCTCTGGATGAATCCTTTTGAGTATCTTTAACAAACCCTGAGAAGGATTCATTTTTTCATGTCATGCTCGACGAGTCCATCATTTTTTAATGTTTTTACAAGTCTATTGAGGGTCTAACTCGACTACTTTTCATGTTCTGAGAGTCTGAAAAGGAGTCAAAAAAGAAAACTCCAAAGGTTGTTTTTCCTAAATAATCTCTTATATCCACTTTTCATCTCCTTCATCCACATATGAAACAGGTATTACATTTCCATCAATGGTTCTTTGACAAACCCAAGGAGCTCCCACCCTCTAGGGGTGAACATGATCATAGAATTCCTTTGGTCCTAGGTGATCAGGCGCCAAATACCCACTCATGTCGATATTATTTTGCAAAAAATAATGAAATTGAAAAGATAATCAAGCAACTCTACAAAGCCGGTGTTATTTTTCCTAGCACCAACCCCTACTCATCTCCCACAGTCATGGTTCTAGATAAATCTGATAAATGTTGCATGTGTCCGAACTTTAGGGCCCTTAACAAGCTCACTCTCAACTATAAATTTCCTATTGAAGTAGTCGATTATTTTCTTGATGAACTACATGGTGCTAATTTTTTCATCAAGCTTGAAATCTGCTCAAGCTATCACCAAATACGCATGAAGGAAGGTGACGTACCCAAAACAACATTTTGAACTCATGAAAGCCATTATGAATTCTTGGTCATGTCATTTTTTCATTGTAATGCTCCCTCCACTTTTTAGAGCCTCGTGAACCACCTTATGGAACCTTGTCTAAGAAAATATTTCCTAGTCTTTTTTGATGACATTCTCATTTATAACATCGCATGGGAAAAACACCTCCAACATGTTGGCCAAATATTAGATTTTCTCCAAGATAACAAATTATTTGTCAAATTATCTAAATGATCCTTTGGAATGGAAGAATTAGAGTATTTGGGATATATTGTTGGACGTGAAGGAGTAAGGGATGATCTAAAGAAGATTCAGGAAATGCAAGATTGGCCCCAACCAAAAATCTTAAAGAGTTTGCAGGGATTCTTTGGTGTCACAAGCTACTATCACGAATATTTCAGCAATTATGGATGGATTTCCCAACCACTCACTAATGTTCTCAAGGAAAATTCATTCATCATGATTGAAGCAACTCAATAGGCCTTCTTGGCTCTCAAACAGGCCATGTGCTCCACTCCAGTATTGACCTTACTCGACTTCACCAAACCTTTTGTGATTGAATGTGATGCCTCAGGTATGGGCATTGGTACAGTATTAAATCGAGAAGGTAGACCATTGGATTTCACCAGTCAACAACTCAATGGCAAGCATCTAGGTCAATCGACATATGAGAAAGAAATTATGACCATATTAAATGAAGTATACAATTGGTGACCATACTTATTGGGGAGACATTTCAAAATTTGCACTAGCCATAATAGTCTAAAATATTTTCTAGAGCAACGTCTATCATCGCCACAAAAAAAATAAATATCTTTCAAAAATGTTTGGATATGATTATGAGATAATTTACAAAAATGGGCATTAAAATTTAGTGATTGATGTCGTATCATGCAAATTTGAGGATGAGGGCACCCTTTTATCACTCTCTCTACCCCAACCATATTGGATTGAATAAGCCCTCCATCGATGGTTATCCCACCCCTCCTTGTCCCAATTAATTAATAACTTAAGATCGGATCTTAATTCCTCAACATACTACTCTTGGGATGATGAGGTTCTTCGTTACAATGATTAGATAGTGCTCTCCCCAAACTCAGCTCTCAAAACCTGCATCTTGGACAAGTTGTGCTCCTCTCTGACTGCCATACATTTTGGCTTTCATAATACTTATGCACGTGCACACCAATATTTCTTCTAGATTATCATGCAGATTTCCATTCCTACTTTTGTTACTAAATGTGATGTATGTCAGTGCAAAAAATGAGAAACGATCAAGCCACCGAGAACCTTACAACCTTTACCACCCTCGGCTTCTGTCTGGACAGATGTATCCATGGATTTCATTACACGTCTCCCAAAGTCTAGCAACAAATCAGTTGCTATGGAGGTTATTGATAGGGTTTCAAAACATACACATTTTTGCGCTCTTCCACACCTATTTACCCCAAAATGGTGGCGCAAGTTTTAATGGACCAAATCTTCAAACTACATGGCATGTCAACTTCTATTATGTCTGATCACGACAACACTTTCACTAGAAAATTTTGGCTGGAAATTTTCAAGCTCTAGGGAAAACAACTCCAACTGATTACAACTTAGCATCCTCAACCCAGTGGTCAAAATCCTCAACCCAATGGTCAAACAAAAGCAGTGAGAAAATGCTTGAAGACCTATCTGCGGTGCTTCACTTCACACAAGCAACATAAATCGGTACAACATTTGCCTCTAGCCAAAGGGTGGTATAATACTAACTATCATGAAGCCACTAAGTCGATGCCATATGAGGTAGTGTATGGAAAACTCCCACCATCACCAAGTTCTTACATCGACGGATGTTCCATCTGTAGGAAGTTGATCAACTCCTACAGAACCATGCAGCCATGATTACTTATCTCAAAGATAATCTACATCAAGCTCATAATAGAATGAAGCAGTAGGCCTATCAACATTGTTCTGAGTGGTCATTTCAAGTAGGTTACTAGGTTTTCCTTCGACTCCAGCCATATTAGTAGACCTCTTTCAAAGAAAATGGTTGTTAGAAACTAGCACCAAAACTCTATGGGCCTTATTAGGTACTTCAACATATAGGAGTCGCCTAATACAAACTAGCCTTTACCGACTACAAGAATCCACTTGGTCTTTCATGTCTCATGCCTCAAGAAAGTTGTGGGGAACAATTGCATGGGTTAAAAAAGTCTTCTAGAATTTGATGAGTAAGGCTCTCTTTAGATCCAATCTACAGTTCCTTCACCACATCTCCATTATGAATCAATTCATAATTCTACTCCTCCACCTTGGAGCTTCCTAAAACTCCTTTAATGGCTACCACAATTATAGGGTTTGATACTTTCCCCCTTTTTAATGATTTTATGAGGGATTCATGAGTCAATGGAGTTCCCTTCGATATAAATACATGGGTGCTCTACGTGTTAAGAATTCCCTTTGGTATGCCTTGTGGGAGTATATACAACTCTACATCCCTAGTTCAGATTTTTTCACTGAATCATTGTTATGGTCGTAAAAGAATTGTAATTTAAATTAACGATGTTATAGCAGGGAAAATTTTATGGGTTAAAATTCACAAGTGGGCTAATATTCCATGTGTTTTCCAAAAAAAAGGTTAGCCAATTTCTATTTTTCTAAAAATGAATTTGCCCATATTTTATAATAGAAAAATCTTTTACATTAAAAATTGCCCATATTATATATTGTCTAATATATAGTAATTAGAAATATAAACAATTTTACAAAATTATCATCAAACATTTTAAAATTTGCATATTAAATTACATGCTTAAAATTTTCCGTGTGTCATAGTTAGAATCAAAGTTAGGAAGTTAATGAAGTGTTTAGATAACAAGAAGGTTTTCGTAGGTGTGTGTGAAGATGTAGGAAGATTGGGCAGGAGTCAAACTATGTTGTTAACACAAAACTTAGAAAGATGCTCATTCATTGCAGGTATTTCTCTTGTACTTTATATTTAGTTGCTAAAGAATTTATGTTAGTATTTTTTTTATTTTTTTTGGTTCTTCTTAAAGAATTTATGTTATATTTTATTTTGTTGCTAAAAAAATTTAGGTTATATTATTTTTGTTACTCAAGAATTTAGGTAAGAAAAGAAAGATTACAGTAAAACTATCTTGCTGAAAGTTTTTTTCACTGTTTTACACTCTCGGAAAGTTTTTTCACTGTTTTACACTCCCGGGATGTATTTTTAAGTGTTTTCCACTCTTTTTTGAAAAAAATACAAGAAAGGCAGCACCGCTATCAATTTTAGATGTCCACTGTTGCTGTACAAACAATTTCACATACACAACACCGAACACTTTCGTAAGTAAATAGATAAAATCTCCATGGCTTCTGGTTTGGGGCCACTAACTTTGTATTCCAAATCTTGGCTTATTCAGAATTATGTTGATCTATTTCATTTAAGAAACGTCAAAATTTATGTATACAATCTTCAAAAGTTAATAGCTATTTTTATATGGATATTTTGTAGTTTATTTTTATTCGTGTGTGAATGACCAAAAAGTACGGTGATTTTTTATTTAAAAATCAAGAACGTGTTTTTTTATTAGAAGAAGAAACAACTTTGTTTCACTGTATTTATTTTCATTTGTAATTTGTTTTTTAACTATCATTATGGAGATGACATTTTGTGGTGAGATTTTACTTTTTGGATTGTTTCTATTATTTTTTTTGTGTTTCTTCATTTTAATTAATTAATTAATCTAGTATGACGTTATTAAATTAAATTTTAAATAATATTTTCTGGCTTTGTTTTAATTATAGTTATGAGAAACAATGTTTTCAATATATTTTTATGGTATTGTTTTGAGTATAAAATATAAGTGTTTTTTTTGATGATTTAAAAGGAAAATTAAAGTTTATTTAAATCAATTTATATTTATGATTAAGAAGAATAGTATACTTCGATTGAAAATATAAATTTTAATTTGAATTTTTAAATAGATTTTAAATTTGTAAATTTATTTTGTCATAAAAATGTATTTCTAATTTCTCATATATTGTATTTGTTAACTTTGAATATTTTAATGTATATTTTCACATGATTTTTATATAATAAACTAATATTTTCTAGTTATGTATTTTTGTTAAAATATATTTTTAATTTAGAGAGGAATGGGGAAACAGGGGGGATATAGAAAGATATAGAGAGAGGGAGGAAGGGGGGTTAGGGATAGAGAGGTAACCGAAAGGAGGATGGGAATCATTTAAAGGGGGTGGGCATGATTTAAAGAGGGATGGGGAGTGTGAGAGAGAGAAGGATGAGGGCGAGAAAAATGAGAGAGGGAGGGAGATGGAGAGAGGGAGGTAGGGAGGGAGGTAGGGAGGGACGGAGAGAAAAAGGGGGGAGAGGGAGAGGGAGAGGGAGAGGGGCAGAGAGAGATAGGGGGGAGAGGGAGGGAGATGGAGAGGGATCGAGAGAGGGAGAGGGAGGGAGAGAGTGAAAAGGATGGGAGAGGGAGAGGGAGATGGAGAGGGATCGAGGGAGGGAGATGGAAAGGGAGGGAGGGAGAGAGGGAGGTAGATGGACAGAGAGGGAGGGAGAGAGTGAAAAAGGGGGGGATATGGAGAGGGAGGGAAGGAGGGAGTGAGTGAGATGGGGAGGGACGGAGGGAGTGAGTGAGATGGGGAGGGAGGGAGAGGGAGACAGGGGCGAGAGGGGTAGGGGAAGAGAGAGATAGGGGGGAGAGGGAGGGAGATGGAGAGGGATCAAGAGAGGGAGAGGGAGGGAGGGAGTGAAAAAGGGGGGAGAGGGAGATGGAGAGGGATCGAGAGAGGGACAGGGAGGGAGAGAGTGAAAAAGGGGGGAGAGGGAGAGAGAGGGGGAGAGAGAGAGCGAAGGAGGGAGGTGAAGAAAGGTGGACAGAGAGAGAGAGAGAGAGAGAGAGAGAGAGAGGTGGAGATAGGTTGAGTGGGAGGGGGAGGTGGAGAGAGGGGGGAGGCGGAGAGAGAGAGAGAGAGAGAGGGAGAGAGGGAGAGGGAGGAGGGGGGGGAGAGGGAGATACTTGGTGGGGGGGGGGGGGGGGAGAGAGGGGGAGTGGGAGTGGGAGGGAGGTGGAGAGAGAGAGAGAGAGAGAGAGAGAGAGAGAGAGATATGGGGGGAGAGAGAGAAAGAGAGAGAGAGGGTGAGGTGGAGGGCGAGGGGGAGAGAGGGATGGGGGGATGGGGGAGGCAGGAAGAGATGAGAGAGAGAGAGAGAGGTAGGGGAAGAGAGGGAGAGTAGGAGGGGGAGGTTGAGGGAGGGATGAAGAAAGAGAGAGAGAGGGAAGAGGGGGAAAACACTGTCATACCTAGAAAAACCCATTCCAAGACAACAAGGAACCACATGCCATACCATACATGTTAAATCTAGCAAGGAAAACACATATTCAAAACGATACCTTCCAAGAATCATATTGTAGCTACTTCATTTGTGATCCTCCTTGCTTGATTAATTATTTTTCTTGCTTTCTTGCCTTTATTGCTCCAATGCCAAAATGCTCCAAAAAACTCTAAGTGTCCAAGAGTGAGAGACAGAGAGAGAGAGAATTAGAGAGATCTAAAATGGAACTGACAAAAGGCACCAACTGATCCTCATAACCCTTTTTATAGAAGAGGCCTCTATTTTCTTCATTTTCCAATAGTTTCTTTCATTTTCCTCCTCACATCCGACCTGTGACCTTTCATCTCCCTTTTCTGCTAATTTCCATTATTTTCATAAATAATTGTGCCAAATATGCCATTTTGTCTTTCCAAAGGCTTTCCCTTTCCTTTTCCAATTTCCTTAGCCATAATAAACCAAATGAACACCCACTAGGATGTTTTTCCTAAAATTCAGCTTGGAATAAGTGTCCTATCAACCATGGTTGTTATTTTTAACTTTTATTACATGGAATTTTCACTAGGGTTGTTACAAAATCTATGTTATTCAACCCAAAATATTCTAAACCTAATGTCTCTAAATAAATTTATCAAATGACTTAAGGGATGGTTGAATGTAATGAGAATGTATGCAAGGGTTTATCTGTGGCGTATCTACTTCAATAAATACCAGTAGGGGTTCTCCTCTTATTTTGAATACAATGTTTTTTGCATAAGAAAGGATTATATGTGGTAATATCTATTTTTTGGAATTCAGAACAACAAATGTCGATCAAATTTGAAATAATTATGGTTTGTAAACCTTATAGGTCTAGAGGGATATGAGTTGCATTCAATTTTATGTCCGAAGGGCTGTCAAACCCAAGACATAGTGCCAATATATTTTGTACTAATTGGTATATCTTCTTGTTAGCATGAATATGTATTAGCTTAAACTTGGGCCTTTGGTGTGGCTAGACAACTTGATGTGGAAGAAACCCTAGCTCATACAATTCTTGTAAGGAAGGAAATGTAAGAAACATGCATTATTCATTGACAATAAGGACAAGGATGAGCATTTCTAGCTTAATGAGAATGCAAATGGATTTTAGTAATTTCTACGGGAAGGCAAGGATCAAGAGGGAGTTGAAAATTCCCTACAATCCTTATATCAAAGGATAAGTACTTCATATCTTTATTACATGATGATTACCTCTTTATTATTGATCAACCTCTTGTATTTATATCTTTTACTTGGTTATAATCATTTATTCCATCATCTCCTAATTAGGTTTGAAGGCATGTCCTAAAGGTTTCCAAGGCAATAATTCTAGAATAAAATGGAAGCATTAAAAAACAATTGTGGCAAGAGGGATCGAGATAGATTGAGCATAAACACAATAAGAGTGATTTGTGATTGATATGGAGAAACTGTATATATATATATATATATATATATATATATATATAGAACCATTCCATATGGCTAAAAGAGATTCTATTTCAAAGGGATTAAATAGTGAGGTACAATGGACGGGTGCAACCTATCAGAGATTGAGAGAGCCTCTCATGATAATGAGGAGAATAGGCTCCTAGGGATGTGGGTTTAGCTCATTTTCTATATGTGGAACACAGTTTAGATCACCAAGGACCCATGGATCCAATGGACCCACATAGGGTCATTTCTTTAGAATCTAAGAAGAAACCAATGTGGCTTCAAAGTACATTGCAATATGTATAGGGGAATGCAGCTCACAATGGAAATTTAAGGGAGAAAAAATTTCCTAAAAACTACTTAGGATATGTAGCACTGATGTGCCATATCATTGATTCCAAGCCCTATTAATATGAGGAGGAAACATGCCAAAATGTTTGGAATGATGCCATGACTAAGGAATGTCAATCCATGATGAATGATAATGTTTGGGAAATTGTGTCGAGACCTAAAAGAAAGTTAGTGTTGACTTCCAAGTAGATCAACAAGATGAAGCATGTGGTAGGTGTTAGCATAAAGAATTAGAAAGTGAGATTCCTATGAAAATGGTTCTCCCAGGAAGAGGAATAGGACTACAAAGAGACATTTACTCTAGTTGCTCAAATAAATAAGGCTTTGTACAAAAATTCACCTCGGGCTTGGTATTACTAGATTGATGGATACCTTATGAGTAATGGTTTCACCAACAGTGACGTTGATCCAATTATTTACTTCATTGTTGTTAACGTTGAGCCTACTGTTATGCAGAATTTATTACTTTAGCTAGAAGTATTTTCCCTAGACTTAGTGGACTGGTCTAGAACAAGAAAAAAGGAAATAATATAAATTTCTCCTTAGAGGAATTGAAGAATAGGAAGTATATTACTTGGAATCTATCATAATATTTACTCCTCACTCGGCTTGTAATCTCCAATCGTGGCTCCAATTTCTATATTTACAACCTCCGCATACAATCAAAACAAGCCAAATATTTACAATATCTACGTAGCATTATCCAATTATTCTAATCAATGTGTCAGAAAAGGGTTGAAAAATATGACTGTAAACATAACATAACATATATAGGAAAATGATATACTCTTTGTATTAATATGAATAGGATAGATTTTACAACCAATAATAGTAGTTGATCTTGTAGCTATCTCCCCAAGTTGACTTGGCCTTCCTTGCCACAGAGCACACCTCAATGTTACCCTAATGCATGAAGATGATGACTTTCTTAGATTAAAGTCACCAACAAGAAGGCATTATAGGTATCCAAAAACCAACCCTAATGTTATAGATGGTTGTATATTTATAAGAGAGTGCAGTAGTTTCAGAATTTATATCCATTTATGAATCTAGGATTGAGATCCACTCTTGATTGGAGGATGAGCTCAATAGATAAGAGATAAAATATCCAAGGTAGGATTAGATAGGATTCAAACTTCTTATCCAAGGTAAATGGTTGAAATAACTCCTAGAAGCTTATAGAAGAGGAAGCAAGGGAAAGCCTGTCGCTGATGAGTGCAGGTGCATAATGGAGTAACTTGATGGTGAACAAAGGTCCCTACAGGGATAGCATCTGTTGAGCCTTAAAATATCTGTTTTGAAGCAGTCACCCTCAAAAACTCAAGAACTTTGTAGATTCATGGTTAGGTATTTATGTAGGGATGATCACAAGGTGTTCGTAGGTGTGTGTGAAGATGTAGGAAGATTGGGCGGGAGTCGGACTATTTTGTTAACACAAAACTTTGAAAGATGCTCATTCATTGCAGGTATCTCTCTTGTACTTTATATTTAGTTGCTGAAGAATTTATGTTAGTATTTTTTTTTTTTTTTTGTTCTTAAAGAATTTATGTTATATTTTATTTTGTTGCTAAAAAATTTAGGTTATATTATTTTTGTTACTCAAGAATTTAGGTAAGCAAAGAAAGATTACAGTAAAACCATCTTGCTGAAATGGATTCTCTCCCGGAATATTTTTTCTCAGTTTTACACTCCTGGAAACGGATTCTCTCCCGGACAGTTTTTTCACTGTTTTACACTCCCGGGATGTTTTTTTAAGTGTTTTCCACTCTTTTTCGAAAAAAAATACAAGAAAGCAGCACCGCTATCAATTTTAGATGTCCACTGTTGCTGTACAAACAATTTCACATACACAACACCTAACACTTTCATAAGTAAATAGATAAAAACTCCATGGCTTCTGGTTTGGGGCCACTAACTTTGTATTCCAAATCTTGGCTTATTCAGAATTATGTTGATCTATTTCATTTAAGAAACGTCAAAATTTATGTATACAATCTTCAAAAGTTAATAGCTATTTTTATATGGATATTTTGTAGTTTATTTTTATTCGTGTGTGAATGACCAAAAAGTACGGTGCTTTTTTATTTAAAAATCATGAACGTGTTTTTTTATTAGAAGAAGAAACAACTTTGTTTCACTGTATTTATTTTCATTTGTAATTTCTTTTTTAACTATCATTATGGAGATGACATTTTGTGGTGAGATTTTATTCTTTGGATTGTTTTTATTATTTTTTTTGTTTCTTCATTTTAATTAATTAATCTAGTAGGACGTTATTAAATTAAATTTTAAATAATATTTTGTGGCTTTGTTTTAATTATAGTTATAAGAAACAATGTTTTCAATGTATTTTTATGGTATTGTTTTGAGTATATAATATAAGTGTGTTTTTGATGATTTAAAAGGAAAATTAAAGTTTATTTAAATCAATTTATATATATGATTAAGAAGAATAGTATACTTTGATTGAAAATATAAATTTTAATTTGAATTTTTAAATAAATTTTAAATTTGTAAATTTATTTTGTCATAAAAAATTGTTTCTAATTTCTCATATATTGTATTTGTTAACTTTGAATATTTTAATGTATATTTTCACATGATTTTTATATAATAAACTAATATTTTCTAGTTATGTATTTTTGTTAAAATATATTTATAATTTAGAGAGGAATGGGGAAACAGGGGGGATATAGAAAGATATAGAGAGAGGGGGGAAGGGGGGTTAGGGATAGAGAGGTAACCGAAAGGAGGATGGGAATGATTTAAATGGGGTGGGCATGATTTAAAGAGGGATGGGGAGTGTGAGAGAGAGAAGGATGAGGGGGAGAAAGATGAGAGAGGGAGGGAGATGGAGAGAGGGAGGTAGGGAGATGGAGAGGGAGGGAGGGAGGGAGGAGGGAGGGAGTGAAAAAGACGGGAGAGGGAGAGGGAGAGGGAGAGGGAGAGGGAGACAGGGGGGAGAGGGGTAGGGGGAGAGAGAGATAGGGGGGAGAGGGAGGGAGATGGAAAGCGGTCGAGAGAGGGAGAGGGAGGGAGAGAGTGAAAGAGGGGGGAGAGGGAGAGTGAGGAAGAGAGTGAAAAAGGGGGGAGAGGGAGAGGGAGACAGGGGGATAGGGGTAGGGGGAGAGAGAGATAGGGGGGAGAGGGGTAGGGGGAGAGAGAGATCAAAGGAGGGAGGTAGAGAGAGAGAGAGAGAGAGAGAGAGAGAGAGGTGGAGATAGGTTGAGCTGGAGGGGGAGGTGGAGATAGGGGGGAGGCGGAGAAAGAGAGAGAGAGAGAGGGAGAGGGAGGAGGGGAGAGAGAGGGAGGAGGGGAGGGATAGGGCGGGAGATAGTTGGGGGGGGGGGGTGAAAAGAGGGGGAGTGGGAGTGGGAGGTGGAGAGAGAGAGAGAGAGAGAGATACTTGGGGGGAGGGGGGGTTGGGGCGGGGAAGAGAGAGAGATAGGGGGGGGGGGGCGCAGAGAGGGATGGGGGGGATGGCGGAGGGAAGAAGGGACGACAGAGAGACAGAGAGGGAGGGGGAGAGAGGGGAAGAGAGGGAGAGTGGGAGGGGGATGTTGAGGGAGGGATGAAGAAAGAGAGAGAGAGGGAAGAGGGGAAAAACACTGTCATACCTGGAAAAACCCTTTCCAAGACAACAAGGAGCCACATGCAATACCATACATGCTAAATCTAGGAAGGAAAACACATATTCAAGTTGATACCTTCCAAGAATCATATTGTCGCCACTTCATTTGTGATCCTCCTTGCTTGCTTCATCATTTTTCTTGCTTTCTTGCCTTTATTGCTCCAATGCCAAAATGCTCCAAAAAACTCTAAGTGTCCAAGAGTGAGAGACAGAGAGAGAGAGAATTAGAGAGATCTAAAGTTGAACTGACAAAAGGCACCAAATGATCCTCATAACCCTTTTTATAGAAGATGCCTCTATTTTCTTCATTTTCCATTAGTTTCCTTCATTTTCCTCCTCACATCCAACCTGTGACCTTTCATCTCCCTTTTCTGCTAATTTCCATTATTTTCATAAATAATTGTGCCAAATATGCCATTTTGTCTTTCCAAATCCTTTCCCTTTTCCTTTTCCAATTTCCTTAGCCATAATAAACCAAATGAACACCCACTAGGATGTTTTTCCTAAAATTTAGCTTGGAATAAGTGTCCTATCAACCATGGTTGTTATTTTTAACTTTTATTACATGGAATTTTCACCAGGGCTGTTACAAAATCTATGTTATTCAAACCAAAATATTCTAAACCTAATGTATCTAAATACATTTATCAAATGACTCAAGGGATGGTTGAATGTGATGAGAATGTATGCAACGGTTTATCTGTGGCATATCTACTTCAATAAATACCAGTAGGGGTTCTCCTCCTATTTTGAATACAATATTTTTTGCATAAGAAAGGATTATATGTGGTAATATATATTTTTTGGAATTCGGAACAACAAATGTCGATCAAATTTGAAATTATTATGGTTTGTAAACCTTATAGGTCTAGAGGGATATGAGTTGCATTTAATTTTATGTCCGAATGGTTGTCAAACCAAAGACATAATGCCAATAGATTTTGTACTAATTGGTATATCTTCTTGTTAGCATGAATATGTCTTAGCTTAAACTTGGGCCTTTGGTGTGACTAGACAACTTGATGCAGAAGAAACCCTAGCTCATACAATTCTTGTAAGGAAGGAAATGTAAGAAACATGCATTATTCATTGATGATAAGGACAAGGACGAGCATTTCTAACTTAATGAGAATGCGAATGGATTTTAGTAATTTCTACGGGAAGGCAAGGATCAAGAGGGAGTTGAAAATTCCATACAATCCTTATATCAAAGGATAAGTACTTCATATCTTTCTTACATGATGATTACCACTTTATTATTGATCAACCTCTTGTCTTTATATCTTTTACTTGGTTATAATCATTTATTACATCATCTCCTAATTAGGTTTGAAGGCATGTCCTAAAGGTTTCCAAGGCAATAATTCTAGAATAAAATGGAAGCATTAAAAAAAAATTGTGGCAAGACGGATCGAGATAGATTGAGCATAAACACAATAAGATTAATTTGTGATTGATATGGAGAAACGACATATATATATATAACCATTCCATATGGCTAAAAGAGATTCTATTTCAAAGGGATTAAATCGTGAGGTACAATGGAGGGGTGCAGCCTATCAGAGATTGAGAGAGCCTCTCATGATAATGAGGAGAAATAGGCTCCTAGGGATGTGGGTTTAGCTCATTTTCTATATGTCAAACATATTTTAGATCACCAACGACCCATGGATCCAATGGACCCACTTAGGGTCATTCCTCTAGAATATAAGAAGAAACCAATGTGGCTTCAAAGTACATTGAAATATGTATAGGGGGATGTAGCTCACCATGGAAATTTCAGAGAGAAAAAATGTCCTAAAAACTACTTAGGATATGTAGCACGGATGTGCCATATCGTTGATTCCAAGCCCTATGAATATGAGGAGGAAACATGCCAACAAGTTTGGAATGATGCCATGAATAAGGAATATCAATCCATGATGAATGATAATGAGTGGGAAATTGTGTCGAGACCTAAAGGAAAGTTTGTGTTGACTTCCAAGTGGATCAACAAGATGAAGCATGTGGTAGGTGTTATCATCAAGAATTAGAAAGTGAGATTCGTGTGAAAATGGTTCTCCCAGAAAGAGGAATAGGACTATCAAGAGAAAATTACTCTAGTTGCTCAAATAAATAAGGCTTTGTACAAATAGTCACCTTGGGCTTCGTATTACTAGATTGATGGATACCTTATGAGTAATGGTTTCACCAAGAGTGATGTTGATCCAATTATTTACTTCATTGTTGTTAACGTTGAGCCTACTGTTATGCAGAATTTATTACTTTAGCTAGAAGTATTTTCCCTAGACTTACTGGACTGGTCTAGAACAAGAAAAAAGGAAATAATATAATGTTCTCCTTAGAGGAATTGAAGAATAGGAATTATATTACTTGGAATCTATCCTAATATTTACTCCTCACTCGGCTTGTAATATCCAATCGTAGCTCCAATTTCTATATTTAGAACCTGCGCATACAATCAAAACAAGCCAAATATTTACAACATCTATGTAGCATTACACATTTATTCTAATCAATGTGTCAGAACAGGGTTGAAAAATATGAATGTAAACATAACATAACATATATAGGAAAATGATATACTCTTTGTATTAATATGAATAGGATAGAGTTTACAACCAATAATAGTAGTTGATCTTGTAGCTATCTCCCCAAGTTGACTTGGCCTTCCTTACCACAGAGCACACCTCAATGTTACCCTAATGCATGAAGATGATGACTTTTTTAGATTAAAGGCACCAACAAGAAGGCATTATAGGTATCCAAAAGCCAACCCTAATGTTATATATGGTGGTATATTTATAAGAGAGTGCAGTAGTTTCAGAATTTATATCCATTTATGAATCTAGGATTGAGATCCACTCTTGATGGGACGATAAGCTCAATAGATAAGAGATAAAATATCCAAGGTAGGATTAGATAGGATTCAAACTTCTTATCCAAGGTAAATGGTTGAAATAACTCCTAGAAGCTTATAGAAGAGGAAGCTTCGGGATTATATTTAATTTTCCCAAATTTATAGACTCGGTACACACCTAGCAAGGGAAAGCCTGTTGCTGATGAGTGCAGGTGCACAATGGAGTAACTTGATGGTGAACAGAGGTCCCTACAGGTATAGCATCTGTTGAGCCTTAAAATAACTGTTTTGAAGCAGTCGCCCTCAAAAACTCAAGAACTTAGTAGATTCATGGTTAGGTATTTATGTAGGGATCATGAAAAGGTGTTCGTGGATGTTGATTGGTCCATTTTACAGATCTATTAACTAGATGCAACAAAATGGTGTATAAAAAGTTCTCGCCTAAGGTGAAAAGTCAGAAATTTTGGATGATGATTGAATTGTTTTACCTTATGACAAGTCTTCCTCAAGAACATTTGGTATAGATCATCATCTATTACAATACATTTCATCATGGTATATTTTTTGATGGAGGGATACCCATGCTCATGAAATAAGCTAAATTTATATGTACAATGATAAAAAACCATGTCCAGAGATGAAAAATCATGGATGCATGATTAGATGACTGTATTACCATAGCCATCGTGCTTTTTAATATTGCATTAATCCTGAAAGCGCATCCCTAATGGATGGAACTGGATTCCGAGTATTCTTAATATCGTTCGCTCGATCCTCCAATGTATGAGTCTAACCATGCGAATAAAGGATCCAATTTCGAACATGGTAGACACCATTTTATTTCCAACCATTGATGCAATTCGTTAACATATTCAAGAGAAACCATCGATGTTGTTAATGGATCTGAAGATACAATAATACAATCAATATGGTGTGCATGATTGAGTTGAAGTTGAACACCACACATAATCTATCGGTCGAAGGAAAATAATAAAAACCTATCACTGAGAGTGAGGACACTTTCAATTTATGTATGCATGCACCAAGGTACTGAACGAAGAGTTTTTAAGTCAACTTCCTAGATAGTGGGTTCATGTTGACATGAAGCAGCTCTTCGTAGGAGGGCCTTGATGTATCCCCCATCAATGACATGAAATGGGTATCATGATTTGAGACAGAATGATGTTGATGTAGGACTACTTCAGGAAAGGAAGACTTGAATGTAGGCTTAGGAATATTGTATCAGAGATGAACTGAAGGACTTCTCTTGAACACATCAGTGGAACTGAATGGAATTGGTAGCATTGACCCAAAACAAAAAAAGCAGGCTTTGAAACAATGTGATGAACCCAAAGAAAATAATATTTCCCATCCCAACAACCATGGATATGAAGTGGAAGAGTGTCATGATGAAGGGAGATATGCTACCATTAATAAGTGGAGTATCCCATTTTCCAAATTTCCCCAACCATTGCAAGTCAACACCCCATTATTTTTTAACAAGCTTGAGGAGGATACCATATGCTTGATCTTTAAGTTCATCCTCCGAATGAATCCTTTTCAGTATCTTTAACAAACCCTGAGAAGGAGTCATTTTTTCATGTCATGCTCGATGAGTCCATAATTATTTAATGTTTTTACAAGTCTATTGAGGGTCTAACTCGACTACTTTTCATGTTCGAAGAGTCTGAAAAGGAGTCAAAAAAGAAAACTCCAAAGGTTGGTTTTCCTGAATAATCTCTAATATCCACTTTTCATCTCATTCATCCACATATGCAATAGGTATTAGATTTCCACCAATGGTTCTTTGACAAACCCAAGGAGCTCCCACCCTCTAGGGGTGAACATGATCATAGAATTCGTTTGGTCCTAGGTGATCAGGCACCAAATACCCACTCATATCGATATTCTTTTGCAAAAAAATAATGAAATTTAAAAGATAATTAAGAAGATCTACAAAGCCAGTGTTATTTTTCCTAGCACCAACCCCTACTCATCTCCCACAGTCATGGTTCTAGAGAAATCCGATAAATTTTTCATGTGTACTAACTTTAGGGCCCTTAACAAGCTCACTGTCAATGATAAATTTCCTATTGAAGTAGTTGATTATTTTCTTGATGAACTACATGGTGCTAAATTTTTCATCAAGCTCGACCTCTACTCAAGCTATCACCAGATACGCATGAAGGAAGATGACATACCCAAGAAAAAAAACAATTTGAACTCATGAAAGCCATTATGAATTCTTGGTCATGTCATTTTTTCATTGTAATGCTCCCTCCACTTTTTAGAGCCTCGTGAACCACCTTATGTAACCTTGTCTAAGAAAATATTTCCTAGTCTTTTTCGATGACATTCTCATTTACAACATCGCATTGGAAAAACACCTCCAACATGTTGGCCAGATATTAGATTTTCTCCAAGATCACAAATTATTTGTCAAATTATCTAAATGATCCTTTGGAATGTAAGAATTAGAGTATTTGGGACATATTTTTGGATGTGAAGCAGTAAGGGATGATCCAAAGAAGATTCAGTAAATGAAAGATTGGCCCCAACCAAAAATCTTAAAGAGTTTGCAGGGATTCTTGGGTCTCACAAGCTACTATCACGAATCTTTCAGCAATTATGGATGGATTTCCCAACCACTCACTAATGTTCTCAATGAAAATTCATTCATCATGATTGAAGCAACTCAGTAGGCCTTATTGGCTCTCAAACAGGCCATGGGCTCCACTCCAGTATTGACCTTACTTGACTTCACCAAACCTTTTGTGATTGAATGTGATGCCTCAGGTATGGGCATTGGTGCAGTATTAAATCAAGAAGGTAGACCATTGGCTTTCACCAGTCAACAACTCAATGGCAAGCATCTAGGTCAATCGACATATGAGAAAGAAATTATGACCATATTAAATGAAGTATACACTTGGTGACCATACTTATTGGGGAGACATTTCCAAATTCGCACTAACCATAATAGTCTAAAATATTTTCTAGAGCAACGTCTATCATCGCCACAAAAATAAATAAATAGCTTTCAAAAATTTTGGGATATGATTATGAAATAATTTACAAAATTGGGCATTAAAATTCTAACAACAAGTATCTCTCTTCCCCCCCTACTATTGTCTCTAGAGAGACAAAAATGAAACTGTCTCTGGAGAGACAAAAATGCTTGTGTTATGTATTGTCTTTATAGAGACAATTTAATTTGAGACACCCGCTTGAAGACAATATTTAAGACAATACACAAGTTTTCTTTTGTCTTAAGTTAAGACAATTTACCCAAAAATTGTCTTAAATATTGTCTTAAAACCCCCCTTTATGTAGTAGTGCTAGTTCAGTTTTTTTCACTCAATCATTGTTATGGTCGTAAAAGAATTGTAATTTAAATTAAAGATGTTATAGCAAGGAAAATTTTATGGGTTAATATTCACAAGTGGGCTAATATTCCATGTGTTTTGCAAAAAAAACGTTGGCCAATTTCTATTTTTCTGAAAATGAATTTGCCCATATTTTATAATATAAAATTATTTTACATTAATTAGAAATATAAACAATTGATGTAATAAAATATTATATATATAGAAATATTATATATTGTCTAATATATAATAATTAGAAATATAAACAATTTTACAAAATTATCATCAAACATTTTAAAATTTTCATATTAAATTACATGCTTAAAATTTTCCTTGTGTTATAGTTAGAATCAAAGTTAGGAAGTTAATGAAGTGTTTAGATAACAAGAAATATTTTTTTATCAAGAACATTAAGAATGTATTACTTGAAGTAAGCCTAAAACTTTATGTTAGATAAATATTTTGATTAGTCTATAGAAATTTCTACATTTTGATTAACCATACGTTCACTCTAATAAATAACAATATTTTCATCACTAATAAATGATAATTGATTAAAAATGAATAAATAGCATCATAGAAATAATTACTACAATCACTATTTTTTGTCAAACTACTTGAAACTTGAAGTATAAGTTATTTCTGTATTCTAATAATAATAAATTTCAAATTAAAAAAAAATAAAAGAAAATAAATAATAATAAAATCAAAATTATGTGTAAATTAGTTAATTTAGTTTATATAGAATTTAGTCTCTTAAAATAAAATTCAAAATTTTCAATTATATATATATATATATATTAACAATAACACATCTGATTAATATTTTTATTATAAAGACTTTAAAAAAAGATGTTCAACACTCTAGTTACATTGTTAGTTTTTAAGTTAATCTTGAATGGATGATGTTGTTAATATCAAAAAGATAGTTAATGAAAGTTAACAAATTAAATTTACAGTTTTAATTATTAATTCTCAATGAATTTACCATAATTAGAGATTTTGATTAATGAAATTTCTAATTTAGATTTTAACATGAACGGTTAAAATTTCTAATTTCGATTTTAACATGAATGATTAAAATTTATAATTTGGATTTTAGCATCAAATGAATGGCTGATGGAGTTTAAAAAATTTGAAATCTGTGCCACATCATCATGAAACTACGCCAGTCCGGACATTGAAAACGGCCATGAACCATGTCAGCATTCAGCAGCAGTGTGGTCACCACAGGAAAAAGAATTTTAAATGCACATTTATGTGAGGAAAACATGGTGGAGAGGTAGGTGGATAAGATGGCTATGATGTGTTTTAGGAAATAGTGAATTGAAAAAAGCATGACAGCTGTATAAAACAGCTATGTTTTGTTCTGGGAAATATTGAGAAAAGCATAACCGTTGTGTACTGGAAGAAATAAACAAGGATTGAACTTAGAGAGAAGCAGAGCCAACCAATCCCATCTGCGGATTGCTATGCACAGCTGAGCGAGAGTCGATGCTCTGGAGTCTTTTCCCATTTGCGTAGCATACAGCTACTTTGAATGCTTGCTATTTCTTCTTGTTTGAATATCTTGTACTGCATTTCATGCCTTCGGAAGTCTTTAGAGTTGTAGCATCGCCCTGCCTTTTACACGATATTTTGAATTATTCTTCACTTGCGAAGATCTTGTGGTAGATTTGCAAGTAGCAATTATTGGGTATGAAAATGAAGAAACAGCGTATCTTGAGTGTATGCTCCCGATCGGAATCCTTTGCATCCATTGTGGGCTGGCAGCAAACTTCAAAGCCACTCGGATCAATGTTTGCCGAGAATTCAAGAGAAGCAGAGCTTGCCAATACCACTGGTGTGGAAAAAGATCCAGACAGTGTAGTGAAGATGGTTCAAAGGTAAGTAGATCGCTCAGTTATGATCCGTTAAGTGCATTTGGTTCATAATGTCTTTAATATTTGAGGGTATATTTTGAATAGTTTCTTCTATCTACAAGCATTGACAACGGTATGAGGAGGCGAGAGTTGGGCTATTTGGTAGGTTTTCGGTTTTTTCTTCTCTCTAGGAGATGAGGCGATATGTTGCCATGGTTGATTGAGGAAATTTTTCGTAGGTGTGTGTGAAGATATAGGAAGATTGGGCAGGAGTCGGACTATGTTGTTAACACAAAACTTTGAAAGATGCTCATTCATTGTAGGTATTTCTCTTGTACTTTATATTTAGTTGCTAAAGAATTTATGTTAGTATTTTTCTTTTTTTTGTTGTTCTTAAAGATTTTATGTTATATTTTATTTTTTAGGGGGAGAGGGGTAGGGGGAGAGAGAGAGTGAAGGAGGGAGGTAGAGAGAGAGAGAGAGAGAGAGAGAGAGAGAGAGAGAGAGAGGTGGAGATAGTTTGAGTGGGAGGGGGAGGTGGAGAGATGGGGAAGGCGGAGAGAGAGAGAGAGAGAGAGAGAGAGAGGGAGGAAGGGAGGGAGATGGAGAGAGAGAGAGAGAGAGGGAGATACTTGGGGGGTGGGGGGGCGGAGAGAGGGGGAGTGGGAGAGGTGGAGAGAGATAGAGAGAGAGAGATACTTGGGGGGGGGTGAGAGAGATACTTTCGGGGGGGAAGAGAGGGAGAGAGGGTGAGGTGGAGGGCGAGGGGGAGAGAGGAATGGGGGGGATGGGGGAGGGAGGAAGGGAGGTGGAGGAAGGGATGAGAGAGAGAGAGAGAGAGAGAGAGAGGGAGGGGGAGAGAGGGGAGAAAGAGAGAGTGGGAGGGGGAGGTTCAGGGAGGAGGGGAAAAACACTGTCACACCTGGAAAAACCTATGCCAAGACAACAAGGAACCACATGCAATACCATGCATGCTAAATCTAGCAAGGAAAACACATATTCAAATCGATACCTTCCAACAATCATATTGTAGCTACTTCATTTGTGATCCTCCTTGCTTGCTTCATCATTTTTCTTGCTTTCTTGCCTTTATTGCTCCAATGCAAAAATGCTCCAAAAACCTCTAAGTGTCCAAGAGTGAGAGACAGAGAGAGAGAGAGAGAGAATTAGAGAGATCTAAAATTAAACTGACAAAAGGCACAACCTGATCCTCATAACCCTTTTTATAGAACAGGCCACTATTTTCTTCATTTTCCATTACTTTCCTTCATTTTGCTCCTCACATCCAAGCTGTGACCTTTCATCTCCCTTTTCTGCTAATTTCCATTATTTTCATAAATAATTGTGCTAAATATGCCATTTTGTCTTTCCAAAGCCTTTCCCTTTTCCTTTTCCAATTTCCTTAGCCATAACAAACCAAATGAACACCCACTAGGATGATTTTCCTAAAATTCAGCTTGGAATAACTGTCCTATCAGCCATGGTTGTTATTTTTAACTTTTATTACATGGAATTTTCACTAGGGCTGTTACAAAATCTATGTTATTCAACCCAAAATATTCTAAACCTAATGTCTCTAAATACATTTATCAAATGACTCAAGGGATGGTTGAATGTGATGAGAATGTATGCAAGTTTTTATCTGTGGCATTTGTACTTCAATAAATACCAGTAGGGGTTCTCCTCCTATTTTGAATACAATGTTTTTTGCATAAGAAAGGATTATATGTGGAAATTTGTATTATTTGGAATTCAGAACAACAAATGTCGATCAAATTTGAAGTTATTATGTTTTGTAAACCTTATAGGTCTAGAGGGATATGAGTTGCATTTAATTTTATGTCCGAAGGGCTATCAAACACAAGATATAGTGCCAATAGATTTTGTACTAATTGGTATATCTTCTTGTTAGCATGAATATGTCTTAGCTTAAACTTGGGCCTTTGGTGTGGCTAGACAACTTGATGCAAAAGAAACCCTAGCTCATACATTTCTTGTAAGGAAGGAAATGTAAGAAACATGCATTATTCGTTGATGATAAGCACAAGGATGAGCATTTCTAGCTTAATGAGAATGAAAATGGATTTTAGTAATTTCTACGGGAAGGAAAGGATCAAGAGGGAGTTGAAAATTCCCTACAATTAGGTTTGAAGGCATGTCCTTAAGGTTTCCAAGTCAATAATTCTAGAATAAAATGGAAGCATTAAGAAAAAATTGTGGCAAGAGGGATCAAGAAAGATTGAGCATAAACACAATAAGAGTGATTTGTGATTGATATGGAGAAACTGTATATATATATCTATATATATATATATATATATATTTATTTATTTATTTATAACCATTCCATATGGCTAAGAGAGATTCTATTTCAAAGGGATTAAATAGTGAGGTACAATGGAGGGGTGCAACCTATCGGAGATTGAGAGAGCCTCTCATGATAATGAGGAGAAATAGGCTCCTAGGGATGTGGGTTTAGCTCATTTTCTATATGTGGAACATAGTTTAAATCACCAAGGACCCATGGATCCAATGGACTCACTTAGGGTCATTTCTCTAGAATCTAAGAAGAAACCAATGTGGCTTCAAAGCACATTGCAATATGTATAGGGGAATGCAGCTCACCATGGAAATTTCACTGTGAAAAAATGTACAAAAAAATACTTAGGATATGTAGCACTGATGTGCCATATCGTTGATTCGAAGCCCTATGAATATGAGGAGGAAACATGCCAACAAGTTTGGAATGATGCCATGACTAAGGAATATCAAACCATGATGAATGATAATGTGTGGGAAATTGTGTCGAGACCTAAAGGAAAGTTAGTGTTGAATTCCAAGTGGATCAACAAGATGAAGCATGTGGTAGGTGTTAGCATAAAGAATTAGAAAGTGAGATTCCTGTGAAAATGGTTCTCCCAGAAAGAGGAATAGGACTATCAAGAGACATTTACTCTAGTTGCTCAAATAAATAAGGCTTTGTACAAATAGTCACCTCGAGCTTGGTATTACTAGATTGATGGATACCTTATGAGTAATGGTTTCACCAACATTGATGTTGATCCAATTATTTACTTCATTGTTGTTAACGTTGAGCCTACTGTTATGCAGAATTTATTACTTTAGCTAGAAGTATTTTCCCTAGACTTAGTGGACTAGTCTAGAACAAGAAAAAAGGAAATAATATAAAGTTCTCCTTAGAGGAATTGAAGAATAGGAAGTATATTACTTGGAATCTATCATAATATTTACTCCTCACTCGGCTTGTAATCTCCAATCGTAGCTCCAATTTCTATATTTACAACCTCCGCATACAATCAAAACAAGCCAAATATTTACAACATCTATGTAGCATTATCCAATTATTCTAATCAATGTGTCAGAAAAGGGTTGAAAAATATGAACGTAAACATAACATAACACATATACGAAAATGATATACTCTTTGTATTAATATGAATAGGATAGAGTTTACAACCAATAATAGTAGTTGATCTTGTAGTTATCTCCCCAAGTTGACTTGGCCTTCCTTGCCACAGAGCACACCTCAATGTTACCCTAATGCATGAAGATGATGAATTTCTTAGATTAAAGGCACCAACAAGAAGGCATTATAGGTATCCAAAATCCAACCCTAATGTTATAGATGGTTGTATATTTATAAGAGAGTGCAATAGTTTCAGAATTTATATCCATTTATGAATCTAGGATTGAGATCCACTCTTGATGGGAGGATGACCTCAATAGATAAGAGATAAAATATCCAAGGTAGGATTAGATAGGATTCAAACTTCTTATCCAAGGTAAATGGTTGAAATAACTCCTAGAAGCTTATAGAAGAGGAAGCTTCGGGATACCCACGCTCATGAAATAAGCTAAATTTATATGTACAATGATAAAAAAACCATGTCCAGAGATGAAAAATCATGGATGCATGATTAGATGTCTGTATTACCATAGCCATCACGCTTTTTAATATTGCATTAATCATAAAAGCGCATCCCTAATGGATGGAACTGGATTCCAAGTATTCTTAATATCGTTCGCTCGATCCTCCAATGTATGAGTCTAACCATGCAAATAAAGGATCCAATTTCGAACATGGTAGACACCATTTTATTACCAACCATTGATGCAAGTCATTAACATATTCAAGAGAAACTATCGATGTTTTTAATGGCTATAAAGATACAATAGTACAATAAATATGGTGTGAATGAATGAGTTGAAGTTGAACACCACACATAATATATCAGTCGAAGGAAAATAATAAAAACCTATCACTGAGAGTGAGGACACTTTCAATTTATGTATTCATTTACCAAGGTACTGAACGAAGAGTTTTTAAGTCAAATTCCTAGATAGCGAGTTGATGTTGACATGAAGCAGCTCTTCGTAGGAGGGCCTTGATGTGTCCCCCATCAATGACATGAAATGGGTATCATGATTTGAGACAGAATGATGTTGATGTAGAACTAGTTCAGGAAAGGAATACTTGAGTGTGGGCTTAGGAATATTGTATCAGAGATGAACTGAAGGACTTCTCTTGAACACATCAGTGGAACTGAATGGAATTGGTAGCATTGACCTAAAACAAAAAATGCAGTCTTTGAAACAATGTGATGAACCAAAAGAAAATAATATTTCCCGACCCAACAACCATGGATATGAAGTGGAAGAGTGTCATGATGAAGAGAGACATGCTACAATTAATAAGTGGAGTATCCCATTTTCCAAATTTCCCCAACCATTGCAAGTCACCACCCCTTTATTTTCTAACAAGCTTGAGGAGGATACCATATGCTTGATATTTAAGTTCATCCTCTGGATGAATCCTTTTGAGTATCTTTAACAAACCCTGAGAAGGAGTCATTTTTTCATGTCATGCTCGATGAGTCCATCATTGTTTAATGTTTTTACAAGTCTATTCAGGGTCTAACTCGACTACTTTTTATGTTCGGAGAGTCTGAAAAGGAGTCAAAAAAGAAAACTCCAAATGTTGGTTTTCCTAAATAATCTCTTGTATCCACTTTTCATCTCATTCATCCACATATGCAACAGGTATTAGATTTCCAGCAATGGTTCTTTGACAAGCCCAAGGAGCTCCCACCCTCTAGGGGTGAACACGATCATAGAATTCCTTTGGTCCTAGGTGATCAGGCGCCAAATACCCACTCATATCGATATTATTTTGCAAAAAATAATGAAATTTAAAATATAATCAAGCAGCTCTACAAATCTGGTGTTATTTTTCCTAGCACCAACCCCTACTCATCTCCCACAGTCATGGTTCTAGAGAAATACGATAAATGTTGCATGTGTCCTAACTTTAGGGCCCTTAACAAGCTCACTCCCAACGATAAATTTCCTATTGAAGTAGTTGATTATTTTCTTGATGAACTACATGGTGCTAAATGTTTCATCAAGCTCAACCTCTGCTCAAGCTATCACCAAATACGCATGAAGGAAGATGACGTACCAAAAACAACATTTTGAGCTCATGAAAGCCATTATGAATTTCTGGTCATGTCATTTTTTCGTTGTAATGCTCCCTCCACTTCTTAGAGCCTCGTGAACCACCTTATGGAACCTTGTCTAAGAAAATATTTCCTAGTCTTTTTTGATGACATTCTCATTTACAACATCGCATGGGAAAAACACCTCCAACATGTTGGCCATATATTAGATTCTCTCCAAGATCACAAATTATTTGTCAAATTATCTAAATGATCCTTTGGAATGGAAGAATTAAGGTATTTGGGACATATTGTTGGACGTGAAGGAGTAAGGGATGATCCAAAGAAGATTTAGGAAATGCAAGATTGGCCCCAACCAAAAATCTTAAAGAGTTTGCAGGGATTCTTGGGTCTCACAAGCTACTATTACGAATATTTCAGCAATTATGGATGGATTTCCCAACCACTCGCTAATGTTCTCAAAGAAAATTCATTCATCATGATTGAAGCAACTCACTAGGCCTTCTTGGCTCTCAAATAGGCCATGTGCTCCAGTCCAGTATTGACCTTACTCGACTTCACCAAACCTTTTGTGATTGAATTTTATGCATCAGGTATGGGCATTGGTGCAATATTAAATCAAGAAGGTATACCATTGGCTTTCACCAGTCAACAACTCAATGGCAAGCATCTAGGTCAATCGACATATGAGAAAGAAGTTATGACCATATTAAATGAAGTATACACTTGGTGACCATACTTATTGGGGAGACATTTCCAAATTCACACTAACCATAATAGTCTGAAATATTTTCTAGAGCAACATCTATCATCGCCACAAAATAAATGTTGGGATATGATTATGAGATAATTTACAAAAATGGGCATTAAAATGTAGTGATTGATGTCGTATCACGCAAATTTGAGGATGATGGCACCCTTTTATCACTCTCTCTACCCCAACCATATTGGATTGAATAAGCCCTCCATCGATGGTTATCCCACCCCTCCTTGTCCCAATTAATTAATAACTTAAGATCACATCTTAATTCCTCAACATACTACTCTTGGGATGATGAGTTTCTTCGTTACAATGATTAGATAGTGCTCTCCCCAAACTCATCTGTCAAAACCCGCATCTTGGAAAAGTTGTGCTCCTCTCTGACTGCCATACATTTTGGCTTTCATAATAGTTATGCACGTGCACACCAATATTTCTTCTAGATTATGATGAAGATTTCCATTCCTACTTTTGTTACTAAATGTGATGTATGTCAGTGCAAAAAAGGAGAAATGATCAAGCCACCGAGAACCTTACAACCTTTAACACCCTCAGCTTCTGTCACTGGTCGGGTCCGCAAGTAATGCACTGAAGACATGCGGACCTCTTTCCGGGTAAAAAAAAAAAAAAATTGTAAAAAAAAAAATACGGCCTTTTTTTTTTGGCCTCCTTACTGGCTTTGCTTGCCCACGGATCTCTGATCCTTCCTCAACTTTGGTACCAATCATTTCGTAAGGTAGAGGATTCAGTCACATAAATAACGCGAATATTTCACACATGAAAATTGAGCTGCTGCTCTTCAATTAATCATAAAACTCTAAATCATAAAACTCTCTTAAAACAATGAACCCGTGAAGGGTATTTAATCTAATTAACATGCAAACACTGTCACTCATAACTGAACTTGATCAACTTGCTTAACTCACTGTATAACTCACTCACCAAATCTATTTGTAACTAAACTCAACTCATTCACCTAACTATCTATCTAACTTCTGCATGAGGAAGTAATTATATATTTTAACTAATCCAGGATTCGGTCAACTTGAGAGACAGCTCTCACAATGTGAAGTAAGTTGCTAGTTCTAATTTCAATATTAGATTAATATTTTGTTGTAGTTGCAAAGAAAAATATTTTGGAGGAATATTTCCTTTTATTCATCTCAATGTGGTGATGTTTTTCTTAATCAGAAATATAGTATCATTATCTGATGATTGATTGCAAATATTCTTCCAGTGTCTTGTTTCATATCTTTCTATTCATGAATGTGTTACTTTCCTGATGTTAGAGTTGAATCTCATACTTACAGAGAATTTTCACTACAAACATACTCAGAGCATATAGTGGGACTAATCAGTGTCAACTGATTATATATATTATTTGAAAATTGAAGTATGATTGTAGTCGCATCGTTAATTTCTTGATTGAAGAGAAACATGTTTAATTATTTGATTCCTTCTCCAATGATACTTGTGCCTGGAAGTTTTGGCCTCTGAGTTTATCTCTAGTTCTTGGTATTGCAATCGTGAGGACTTTCATGAGAAGAATATTCTAAGCTCTACTCGTTTAAATCTCTTACTCGTATACTTCTTTTACCATACATATACAGGTGTGTCTTGTTGAGTCAAACAAAGATATTTTTTCTTTCATCAAAGGCAAACTTTCTTCCATCGTGGAAATTGTCACGTATGAGGACCCCACACAATCTTTGGTCGAAACAGATCTTGATAATATAGGTAACTGTAATAATTTAGACAACCGGATGAAACAGAAATCCTCAGATGCAGGTCCGAAGGAACATGACAAGCGTTCTACGACTGAAAATTCTCAACAGCTGGTCGATGATGACAAACAGAATTCTGTAGCTAAGGAAAGTGATGAAATAAACATAAAAGCAGATTTGAAGGAAGAAAATTCTGCTATTCATTCTACATCTCCATCTTTCATTGCTCTTCTCATGAGCTTTACCCTACCCACTTCATGCTATGCAACAATGGCTATCCGAGAACTCTTGAAAACATCTACCTCGGTATGTTTTGGAACATTTTGTTTGTATTTCTTTGCAATGGTTATGCTTTTCTTTGTGACAGTTCTAAAGGGATATTAATCTGTGCATTTCATTTTAATCATTAAGTTCTAGACTATGTTATTATTTGTTTAATTCATGAAATTTTCTCCATGTGTTGATGTGCATCATGTGGTTTTGCCATGTTTATTGCACGTTTTCCACAAGAATCTAAATGACTAAACCGATGATCGACAATCAGATTCGAAATTAGTTTGCCGACATCAAGCACCAGAATTGAAATGGTATTTGTATTATCTGTTTATATATTAAGTTTGACTGCATATCTTTTTTGCAATGAGTAAGAAGTGGAGTACAAGCCAGGGATGCATTTGTACCACCACTTACCATAGTTTTGTAGCAACTAAGAAGAGAAATTGCATTAACCTATTCATTTAAGATACAAGGAGTCATTGTAGTTTCTCTGAAATTATTGTCCTTTTTCTTAGTGATTCACCTATGTTGTCGGGCTAGTTTTCTCGGTTGTCTAAAGTAAAATTTTCACAGTATCTATGGAATTGCATTTAAAAATTATTATAGTATTTTATTGCATATGGATGTCGTTTATCTTAGTATTAGCAATTTCATTTCAAATCATTCTTTTTGCAAATCATGTTGGTTCCGGTAACTTGGCTAGCTCAAATTCCTGGTGCTTTAGGTTTATATGGCTCTAGGTTTATAAGAATCCATAGTATTAATTTATGGTATTCAAGTGGTTATAAGGAAAAAATATTCTAGCTAAACTTGTCCAGATAACCAGAAATAGTATCTTTAGACACCACTACTTTTCATATTTTAGAATACTAACACTAATATCTTTATCTATATGAAACTAACTGAAATATAGTATCTGTATGAAACTCACTCTAAAAGTGTCAAGTATTCCCTTTAACAAGAATGGCAAGAAATCAAGACGATCTTGCACGTATCATCTAAAATCCTCGAACCTCGTAATCACTCACACCCTAGATATAACTGTAATTCTAATGACATCATATGAAACCTAAAAATATAAACACACTAATAATTCTGAGTCCATAGATGTGTAGTACTGATACACAACAATCATCTGATATGTATAAGCGGGCAAGGCGTTTTATTCTAGGAAGCTAAATGTGTGTTAATGGAGATTCTAGTTTTATACGTTCAAAAGTTTACATTGAAGAAGTGGTCAAAGAAATTAGTAATGGTGAATGAGGAGAGTGCCCAATCTGTCTTGAATGAGTTGACGATGTAGTCATGGCTTGTTGTGTACATCATATGTGTCATTAGTGCCTACTAGCAAGTTGGTGTAGCTCTTTGGGTAGTGGTTGTATTGCTTGTGCTAATTATAGTTAATTTTCTTTAGATGGCTACATTATTTTGTTTATAGATTATTGTCTATTATTAGCTTCTTTTGCAAGTCAGGCTACAAGGTTGTCATGCTAAGCTAACTCCATTGAGTTATCTTTCTATTAATTTAAAAATAAGGGCTTGCATGATTATATATTTTACAAGGATTATGCCATTATGTGTTGATCATTTTTTAAAAATCAATGCCTATTATACAATTTCAAGGACTGCCATAACTCCTCACATAATTCTTTAAAGAGTGCTAGCTCAATGGAAGGCACCTGCCATGCAGGAGGTTGGTGGTTCGATTCCACTGTACCCTAATATAAATTATTAAATGATATTGTATATTTTTTTAATTAAATAATTTTATATTTATTTATTTTAATGGTGAGATATTTTTATGGATTCATTGTCTTATATTGTCTCTAGAAAGACAATAGATAGTATTAAAGACATTGTCTCCATAAAGACAATATGTCTTTATAGAGACAAATTTTAAGACAATAATTGGAGACAATTTACCCAAAAATTGTCTTAAAACCCCCCTTTGTGTTGTAGTGCTACTATTGTCTCTAGAGAGACAAAAATGAAACTGTCTCTGGAGAGACAAAAATTCTTGTGTTATGTATTGTCTTTATAGAGACAATTTAATTTGAGACACCCGCCTAAAGACAATATTTAAGACAATACACAAGTTTTCTTTTGTCTTAAGTTAAGACAATTTACCCAAAAATTGTCTTAAATATTGTCTTAAAACCCCCCTTTATGTAGTAGTGCTAGTTCAGTTTTTTTCACTGAATCATTGTTATGGTCGTAAAATAATTGTAATTTAAATTAACGATGTTATAGCAGGCTAATATTCCATGTGTTTTCCAAAAAAAACGTTGGCCAATTTCTATTTTTCTAAAAATGAATTTGCCCATATTTTATAATATAAAATTATTTTACATTAATTAGAAATATAAACAATTAATGTAATAAAATATTATATATATAGAAATATTATATATCGTCTAATATATAACAATTTTACAAAATTATCATCAAACATTTTAAAATTTTCATATTAAATTACATGGTTAAAATTTTCCGTGTGTTATAGTTAGAATCAAAGTTAGGAAGTTAATGAAGTGTTTAGATAACAAGAAATATTTTTTTATCAAGAATATTAAGAATGTATTACTTGAAGTAAGCCTAAAACTTTATGTTAGATAAAGATTTTGATTAGAGTATAGAAATTTCTACATTTTGATTAACCATACATTCACTCTAATAAATAACAATATTTTCATCACTGATAAATTTTAATTGATTAAAAATGAATAAATAGCATGATAGAAATAATTACTACAATGACTATTTTTTATCAAACTACTTGAAACTTGAAGTATAAGTTATATTTGTATTCTAATAATAATAAATTTCAAATTAAAAAAAATAAAAGAAAACAAATAATAATAAAATCAAAATTATGTGTAAATTATTTAATTTAATTTATATAGAATTTAGTCTCTTAAAATAAAATTCAAAATTTTCAATTATATATATATATATATATATATATATATATATAAACAATAACACATCTGATTAATATGTTTATTATAAAAACTTAAAAAAAAGGTGTTCAACACTCTAGTTGCATTGTTAGTTTTTAAGTTAATCTTGAATGGATGATGTTGTCAATATCAAAAATATAGTTAATGAAAGTTAACAAATTAAATTTACAGTTTTAATTATTAATTCTCAATGAATTAACCATAATTAGAGATTTTGATTAATGAAATTTCTAATTTATATTTTAACATGAACGGTTAAAATTTCTAATTTAGATTTTAAAATGAATGGTTAAAATTTCTAATTTGGATTTTAACATCAAATGAATGGCTGATGAAGTTTAAAAAATTTTAAATCTGTGCCACATCATCATGAAACAACGCCAGTCCGGACATTGAAAACGGCCATGAACAATGTAAGCATTCGGCAGCAGTGTGGTCACCACAGGGAAAAGCATTTTAAACGCCCATTTACGTGAGCAAAACATGGTGGAGAGGTAGGTGGATAAGATGGTGTTGACGGGAAAATATGTCTCGGCCAACAGCAGAGGATCTCCCCGGTAAAAGGTCCCAATTAGACCTTGAACCGTTTGGAATAGGGATCCCGTCCGGTGTGTGGGTCCGGCTACCACTGATTTCTCCTTTGCTTTGGGTCTCGCTTAAACTCTATAAAACAGTGGGTACACACCTAATCAATTGATACAAGACATATGATTGATGAATTAAATGTACATGCAACACTATGAGTAGCAAGAGGAAATAATAAAGCATGAAGACCGAAGGAAGTGTCGATAGCAACACTTCATTAGGGTCATTCTTGCAAACTGTTCTGACCGCAAGAGAAATAGTTCCTCACGACGAGAACACCCTTCACTTCCTAAAATTTTAAATGATAACAGAAACATTAGCTAAGAAAGTGAAACAAACTCAACCACCATTAACATACTCTAAAAACTGTTATGCAACTGTGATATGAATTGAAAATACAGTTCCCTTAATCTTAGGATGTTCAGAAACTGAAAATAAAATACTCGACAGTGTTGATACATAAGACAACACCAGATCCCATAGGAGAATTTTCAAAATGCTTGTATTACTGTTTCAGTGTATAATCCTCTGGTAATACAATATAATCTACTCGAGTCCCAAACCAAAGTCCTATTACAAGCTCCCGAAGGAGTATTTATAAAACAAAACCTGCCCTTTGGGCTTCTTGGACCTTTCATCTTCTTGATCATTGGGCTGCCTTGCGACCCAGTCCTTTTGCGACCTGCGACCTGATCCGCTGTTGCGACCTGCGACCTGGCTGCTATTGCGACCTGCGACCTGACTAGGTTGCGGGGTCGCAAGTTGTAATAAAATGAGAGAATGCGACCTTGCGACCTTGTGACTAGGTCGCTGGGTTGCGAGGTCGCAAAGGTGAAAAAACCGAAGGTATGCGACCTTGCGACCTTGCGACTAGGTCGCTGGGTCGCGGGGTCGCAAAAGGTGGAAAAAATGAAGATATGTGACCTTGCGACCTTGCAACTAGGTCGCTGGGTCGCAGGGTCGCAAAAGGCAGAAAAACCGAAGAGGTGTGCCCTTGCGACCTTGTGACTAGGTCGCTAGGTCGCGGGGTCGCAAAAGGCAAAAAATCGAAGATATGCGACCTTGCGACCTACTGGGATTTGCGACCTGGGGTTTTATCCTTCTGCATTTCTCTTTCAGAGATATCATAACCTTGTTCTCCGAAGGCCTGGCTTACCCCTCGCCATGTGAGACAACAGCCTCTATCTGCCGGTGGTGTTATTTCTGCATTAAGGGAATTTTCATGAAATGATATGTTACCTGCAAGAAAAAAAAATCAATCAACATAGTCCCTTTTTCTTCTCATATAACTTGCAGATAAATGAATTTATATTAGCCCTGTACATACATATAATTATCCACGAATGTTAGGGAATCAACACAATAAATGCAATAATCTATCACAGCTAAAATCAGTTGGACCCCTGTGTGGTCAAATGTTGCGCCATTTTGTCATCAGGGAGAATGGCTCAAGTGGGTTTTCTTTGTGCCCTTCGAATAGCTTGTCTTCGTGGTGGCAAGTCAGGTTATAAGCAGACCAGCACCAATGCTACGCTATGTCCATTCTTCCAAAGGAAATATAATAACATTAATCTGCTGGACCGATTTAACATCGAACCTTAAGCCTCCTTGAATCAGCATCTTCGTCATAATTTTCAATGTGGGACTCTTGCGCTTGCAACAGAGCATTTCGGATCTCCTGTATCGGAGATACGTCCCATAGTCATTGTTGCACTGGTTAAGATGAGCATTTCGCTTCTCTTGTAGGATTTGTATCCTATGGCAATGGCAGAAATGATACAGCTGAATCTGTATGCAATTCAACCTGCATAAAACAAGAGCATGCAGCTTCGAATACCATTTTGAGTCGTGCACTTCGATCCCACTTCCAGAAACCAAATCTGTCGTTGTGCAAGGCTAATTATTATGCAGTTTCTTCTCCTCTGAGTCGAAGAGTATCCTATACGTATGTATATCTGCTGCGAAAATGTTTAGGGTTCTATTTGCATGCATGTTGATGCTACGCATGACCTCACTGTCTCAGAGTTTGTCTCACAGAGATAACTTGTAGGTCGAATTTTCTTATCACGTATGCGGTGAATTCTTCATTGTTTTGGTGGATTTAGAATAAAACGAAAGATTTATCTGCCTCGGAAGGGTGAAGGTTAGCGGATCAATATCGTGCTGACAGGTGTGTTGTTACTTCTTTCTCTGCAAATCGATTATAGACAATTCTTCTTCCGTGGAGAGCAACGCATGGCATGCAATCTTCGTGGGACGTTGATCCAGTTTTCCAACGTCTTTGGACAGAATAAAAGAAATTTTTTAGTAATGATAACGCCTTTCTAAATGTGACCAACGCAGCAGGTTTTAAGAGAGAGTCTCTCATGGAATATCGCCGTCAGGGCTACAGAAGTCAGCATAAATCATTCATATTCTATTTCAGCATGATATCCTGCTGCACTTACCATAACGCACGGTCTTGTTTATGACAGTTACCATGCATGGAAGCCTTCGCGCCCAGCATGTGATGAAAATTCACCATCAAAACCTTTGCGCCTAGTCGTAACACACCATTGGTTTGTCATACACTCTGCCTCGTGTTTTAGACATAAGTTTTGATCACTCTGTCGATCATAGAAATATTTAAGCCCACTTCACATTTGTTTTCATATAGCTCTGACCGTGTTTTAATTAAAATGTTGATTGCTGCATGTATATATTTGGGCTCAAATAAAAGACCCGCCATCGAATGTTTATCTTCATGCAAGGTGTGCATGCAGTTTTGCGTTAGGTTTTAAACTAAGATTGACCGCTATCTATGCCTGGTCCACCTGGATTAACACTGCCCATCGACACGTTGGCGTGTATTTGTAACTGTCCGCTTCATATTTTCAACGTAAAATTTACAGCCACCAAACGTTTAAACTTGCATACTGCACTTGCATATAGTTTTGACCTGTGTTATTACCATAACGTTTGACAGGTGTATACATACGTTTTCTCCAACTTTTACCATAGGTAAAAAACCTGCCATCGCACCTTTGCACCATGTCACTTGTCCGTGCAGTTTTGTTGCCCCATCTCACGTGGCCTCGTACTGCTAAAAAATGACTGTAGATTGTTATACATTGCACCCTAGTTGTTATAACATGCCAGCGTAGGTTTTGTTCCAGCTTTGGATGACTGTGTATCCATTCTAAAGATATCATAATGCATTGGCTGCCATCATAGGTTTGTCATGACTGCGTGTTGAACGTAAGTTTTAACCGTTGCAAATATACCTTCACTCCAACGTCTCACCATAAGTTGAAAACTTCCACATTGACATGCATGCGTCCATCTGTAATGCATTTTAATTCAACCACCCTATATATCTGCGCCATTAATTCAAACTTCAGCATAAAATTATTTGGTGTTATTTCTTTGCTTGGCGGTCTTATATGGTCTTTTGGAATCATATACGTTTGCGTTTTGACATTAAAAATACAAAATCACCTTGCGCCCTTTACAATGTTATCATGAGTTTTGCTCCAAGATAACTTATGGTTTTAAAACCATGTGCTTCGAGCCTAGTTTTCATTTGATCATTTACTTATCCCCATGATACGAAGGCTTCTTGTTTTGAAAGATCGAGAGTCGAAATATACTTCTCAAGCCACATTGATAGCCCTTTTCATATTGACGCTTTTCTACTCGGCTACCAAAGGCATATGCATTTCAACATGACCTTGTATGTTCAATTTGAAATTCCCCATTTCTTATGGTCTCATTTAGACAAATTTCAAGAGCAAAGAAGGCTAGGGTTTTAAGGCCTTTTCATTCCTCCATATTGTACTCCTTACATCACAGATAAATCCACACTATGTGGCTCAGGATTAATAAATGTTGCTTTTGAAAGGAGCGTTCACATATTTGAAACTCTGTCGTTGGCTTGCCACACCACCCTGTGTGTTTTTGCACTGCTGCCCGGCACGAGAATGCCTCGAATGAGATTGTCATTGTCTAGAGAAATCTTCTGAGTTCGCTTTGTTCACCGGGCTATACATCAGGCTAGATTCATCGAAGTGGAGAAATATGTTCCTTTGCGTGCACCCCTCGACATTCAGATGATATGGTGTAGGATCTAGACATTTCCAAACGGAGCGCTTTAAGCATCTGGTGAGCACTAGTGAAGGAGGCCTTTGCATCAGTGACGTAAAAGGTTATTTTCTGATCGATGTGCATCACACCATCCTCCTTTTAATAGTATTGATCAGTTTCTCCTGATCCTCTCCTGTTCCGCAACTTTGGCCTCGTCATTGAGCCCAATTTTATTACCCTTGATGTCCTGACACGACTGAGGAGTTTGTCACCTGTGGGGTCGACCTGTGTGGAACATAACGACATCATAATTATTCTTTGATAATGGTGATCACAGATAAAACATATGAGACTAACAAGCCTAAGAGAAGTATTCAAACAACAGCTTAATGACCTACAGTGGGAAGGCTTTTATTCGTCAATACAAAAAAGGTTTCCATTCAAACGTATGCATGGAAATCTCATTACACATGGCGCGACTGCGACAAGAGTGTTCGGCATACGCTGGATGATCCTTCCGACATATGGCGTGATTGCAACAGCAACATTTGATCATGATGGCGAGACAACTCATGAGGGGTTGGGGATAGGTCACTGGGATGTAGTTGATTGTAGGTCGGGTGGAAGACTTTAACGCCTAAGCGAGCAGAGGGGGAACCCGAAATTTTAAATATACCCAAAATTTTGGGTGGTGTTGTAGTGGCTACAACAAATGGCGAACCACTGGTAGAATCCAGCATCTCTATCAATATCACCACAATAGTCTGCGTCCCGATAATGATGCAAGGAAATATTGAACCAGTTCCGTGGGTACCCTTTGTATTACTTTGGCCCTTTACAGGTATGCCTAATCCTTGTGCCTCAACTAAGTTCCGCTAATCAAAAACACATCAAAGAGAAAGCTCACAGATGCCAGTAGCTTGTTGATGATGTGAAGAGCAAGGCAATGGGCTTATTATTCTCAGGATTTTTAAAGTAAGCTTCTGGTGTTGCTCCGCTGCCAGCAGGCCTGGACAGTACCCCGGCGAAGTCACTTCAAGAAATCACAAACGTTGCTCTGCTGCCAGCGAACTTTGTCAGTACCCCGGCGGAGTCATTACATTACCTCTCTGCACAGGAAGCCTTTCTCGATCCTTTACCCTTATTTGTTTCATGTTCTTACAACACTTATTTTCATGTGCTCGTGGCACTTATTTTCATGTGCTCATGGCACTTATTTTTCATGGGTGGATGAGGGATCCTGACTTATTTTATGAGTAAGAGAGGTTGTTTCTCGTGTTACAGAAACTGAAAGATATCTTGATTTGGGTTTTCCCTTGTGCCGAACCTTCACATCCCATCTACCACAATAGGTGAAGCATGCAAAACAGATCATTAAGATGTCCAAGACTATGTTGGGCACAAGGTTTAGGCTACGGGTAGGGGTCATTCGAACTCATTAGGTCTCCCATAAGCAACCGGCTCGTATCTCCATAGCTAAATGAGTTTAGACTCATAGGCATCCTGTTGAGAATTCGACTTCAATGACTCGTCCTAAGAGAAAGCTGCCTCTTGAGATAGCCACCACCACCTCACGCCAAAACAATGGAGTTACTGCTTCAGCAACCGGGGTAAAACAAGATTGCAAGGTGATAGGGTTGTAATGAGGGCTCGTGCAGTGGTAGGCGACATGACAGAACTGATGTGAGGAAGAGAGAGTATGACGCAATGTAAAAGGAAAGGCTCAGGATGCGATGCAATGCCATGTGCGAGAACGATCAACCAGTTGTAGGTGGCATAGAGGCGCAATACAAGCAATGATTATTTATGCAACAACAAGAAACTGAAAAGTAAATGAAAGAAAATACTTGTAACATGATGTTTCCTAAGATATTAATCGTAAAAAAAAACAACAAACACACTTTTAAACTATGAAGTAAAAAATTTGGCAAGTAAACCTAATTAACTTGAAACTAAAGAATTTTACTGCAGGTCCTAGCTAGCCTACACCTAAACCCTAGTTTAACCAATGATGCGGTTGGGTTATGTAAAATCAGTTTTCCAGTGCAGCCACAGCATTATTTCCTGACCTGCAAGAGCAACAATGATCAGGATCAGAGCTAGTATCCAAAAAAGTGCAACAGCAACAACACTTACCTGAGGAAAGACGATCATAGATAATTTTCAAAGGAAAAGCCAACATAGATTGTGCAATTTGAATCCCACTCTCATCTTGATATGCAGCAATATGTTCTTGAAAATCAACATTTATAAATGACACACATTCATTCATGCACAATCCTAGATCTGATGGGCGCTGGGTAAGCCACTGCCTACTTTCAGGCACATCAACCGGAAAGGGTTGGTCGAGTTGACCGACAATCTTAACATGGTGTTGAGGACCATCAGTTTTATGGAACGGAAATAATAAGCAAGTGCCAGGAGAATTATATATGCATGCGCATCCAAGCGTAGAAACCCTAGTTTGGAAAACCCTAGCTCGAGGTTGCTCTTGGGTTTGGTCAAGGGTATGAGGATCTGAATCCACTTTCAATGTAGGCTGCAATTCCTCACTGCCTTGAAAAAAATCCGGACCTTCAAGCGGAGGGCTTCCCAACTTTGATGGTTGGGCAAGATCAACAAGCGACTGGATGTGATCATGGATTGTGGTGAGTTGAAAAATGTCAGTGGGCTTTGTATCAATTTGGTCAAATGTTTGCGCGCTGACAGATTGATATATTGATATATCAGATTCTTTAGATTCACTGGGGTGGGGTGGATTCGATGCAGTTATGCTGGGAGGAGCATGGTATGTGGGGATTGTCGTTTGAGAAACGATCGGCAGAAGCTGAGGCACTTCGATTTTCTAATGGGTACTCGAATCCTCCTAAAGTGGATCATTGAATTCTGGTGTCTTCATATGGTCAGCCAAGCGATCCGAGTGACAGTCCTCAGTGGTATGATTGAATATGTTTTCAGATAAGGAGTGATCGCTACAACCATCGATGTGGTCGAGTTGGGTACCTGGCATGTCAGGCTCCCCGAGAGTTACTGACTGGGATGGATCAATAAGGAGGACATCTTGAGGTTGCCCAGAAAGATAATCACTCCTATGGCTATCTAAAGACTCTGAGTGAGAAAGATTAGATCTAAAAGATTCATCGATTTTGAACTGTGATTGTGAAACACCATCTGCGTGCTTATGATTGTCACCAATACCAGTATAAGGAAATTTTGAATGTCTCAAATAAATTACTAGTGTGGCGGGATCGGGAAACCAACTAGGGAATAATGAACGAATAGATTGAGTCGCATGGGTGTTAACCATAGAGGCTTTCCAACACACGCATCCGTGTCATTCAGAGAAAACGATGATCTGGCGGACCTTGTAAGGGAATCAACTTTATGCGGGGTGGGAGTCGATTCATAATCCGTATGTGAACCAGATTCATAATCCGAATGTGAACCAGATTCATAATCTGAATGTGAACCAAATTTATAATCTTACTGTGAACTAGATTCATAATCTGAACGTGAACCAGATTCATCATCCGAATGTGAACCAGATTCATAATCCGAATGTGAACGAAATTTAGGACTAAGTCCAGGGAGACATCGAGTGGGCTCGAGGTAGGTTTCATGAACTGAGAGAGAGAATGAGCCACTGTGGTTTTCAAATTTGGATTCGACATGGTGCGTGAAATATTCAAAGGTAGTGCAATAGGCTTTATCCTCTTCCCAGTGTCTATCCTTGCTCAGGACTTCCAAGGTCACAATTCCACTCCCAGAAAACTCAGGAGGAGGGGCGAGAATATCACAAATAGCAACACTCTCCTTGGAGGCCTGAATGTGGTCTGGACTCAGGGAGATGGACTAGAAAGCATTAGGGACAAAGTCCGAACAACCAGTAACTTGCGGGTCATCATAGGGAACACTAGGATCTAACTGAAATTGCTCAAGGGAAATAACATACTTGAACTACTCACCTAAACATTTCCAATCAACGTCCCTCTCAGGGAACTCAAAACAATAATGAACGAATCTGATAAAGAACTCACCTAAGGATTCCTGAGGTTCCATTCTGATGTCGTGTAACTTTATTACAACGTTATGAGGATCATACCTGTGAAAAGCTTGTTGTAATTTATGGGCGAGTTGTTCAAACGAATGGATGGAAGCTTCCAGAAATGTGCGGCACCATTGCTTTGCGCGACCTTCGAGGGTGAGAAAGAAAAGAAAACAAAACAAACCCTCATCGTCAATTTCATAGAACTCACCAAAGTCACAAAAATATGAACAGTGTTGGGTTATGGACACCCCATTTTCACCATCAAATTTTAACTGGGACAAGTGGTACATAAGTTCATCGGAGATGTAGTATCCAGGTTCATAAAACACCGACAAACATCTCGGGAGAATGATTTGGGAACGAGCCATTACAGATATGAGATTAAATGCAGGCTCTAAGGGCTCAGCTTGTCATCTGGCCCCCCCTTCTCGTTAACCATATGGTCAGAGGTTTGGGCCCTCCTTCTAGCGCCAATTCTGTTGACGGGAAAATTTTTCCCGGCCAACAGCAGGGTATCTCCCCAGTAAAAGGTCCCAATTAGACCTTGAACCGTTTGGAATAGGGATCCCGTCCGGGGTGTGGGTCCGGCTACCACTGATTTCTCCTTTGCTTTGGGTCTCGCTTAAACTCTATAAAACAGTGGGTACAAACCTAATCAATTGATACAAGACATATGATTGATGCATTAAATGTACATGCAGCACTATGAGTAGCAAGAGGAAATAATAAAGCATGAAGACCTAAGGAAGTGTCGATAGCAACACTTCATTAGGGTCATGCTTGCAAACTGTTCTGACCGCACGAGAAATAGTTCCTCACGACGAGAACACCCTTTACTTCCTAAAAGTTTAAATGATATAACAATCACAGATAAACAAAGTCATCAGCATTAGCTAAGAAAGTGAAACAAACTCAACCACCATTAACATACTCAGAAAAATGTTATGCAACTATGATATGAATTGAAAATACAGTTCCCTTAATCTTAGGATGTTCAGAAACTGAAAATAAAATACTCGATAGTGCTGATACATAAGACAACACCAAATCCCATAGGAGAATTTTCAAAATGCTTATATTAATGTTTCAGTGTATAATCCTCTGGTAATACAATATAATCTACTTGAGTCTCAAACCAAAGTCCTTTTACAAGCTCCCGAAGGAGTATTTATAAAACAAAACCTGCCCTTTGGGCTTCCTGGACCTTTCATCTTCCTGATCGTTGGGCTGCCTTGCGACCCAGTCCTTTTGCAACCTATGACCTGAGCCGCTGTTGCGACCTGCGACCTGGCTGCTGTTGCGACCTGCAACCTGACTAGGTCGCGGGGTCGCAAGTTGTAATAAAATGACAGAATGTGACCTTGCGACTAGGTCGCTGGGTCGCGAGGTCGCAAAGGTGAAAAAACCGAAGGTATGCAACCTTGCGACCTTGCGACTAGGTCGCTGGGTCGCAGGGTCGCAAAAGGTGGAAAAAATGAAGATATCTGACCTTGCGACCTTGCGACTAGGTCGCTGGGTCGCAGGGTCACAAAAGGTAGAAAAATCGAAGAGGTGTGACCTTGCGACTAGGTCGCTAGGTCGCGGGGTCGCAAAAGGAAAAAAATCGAAGATATGCGACCTTGCGACCTGCTGGGATTTGCGACCTAGGGCAATGTGCGGCCTGGGGTTTTATCCTTCTGCATTTCTCTTTCAGAGATATCATAACCTTGTTCTCCGAAGGCCTCGCTTACCCCTCGCCATGTGAGACAGCAGCCTCTATCTGTCGGCGGTGTTATTTTTGCATTAAGGGAATTTGCATGAAATGATATGTTACTTGCAAGAAAACAAAATCAATCAACATAGTCCCTTTTTCTTCTCATATAACTTGCAGATAAATGAATTTATATTAGCCCTGTACATACATATAATTATCCACGAATGTTAGGGAATCAACACAATAAATGCAATAATCTATCACAGCTAAAATCAGTTGGACCCCTGTGTGGTCAAATGTTGCGCCATTTTGTCATCAGGGAGAATGGCTCAAGTGGGTTTTCTCTATGCCCTTCGAACAACTTGTCTTCATGGTGGCAAGTCAGGTTATAAGCAGACCAGCACCATTGCTACGCTATGTCCAGTATTCCAAAGGAAATATAATAACATTAATCTGCTGGACCGATTTAACATCGAACCTAAGCCTCCTTGAATCAACATCTTTGTCATAATTTTCAAGGTGGGACTCTTGCGCTTTCAACAGAGCATTTCGCATCTGTTGTATCAGAGATACGTCCCGTAGTCATTGTTCCACTAGTTAAGATGAGTGTTTCCCTTCTCTTGGAGGATTTGTATCCTATGGGAATGGCGGAAATGATACACCCGAATCCGTATGCAATTCAACCTGCATAAAACAAGAGCATGCAGCTTCGAATACCATTTTTAGTCGTGCACTTTGATCCCACCTCCAGAAACCAGATCTGTCGTTGTGCAAGGCTAATTATTATGCGGTTTCTTCTCCTCTGAGTTGAAGAGTCTCCTATACGTATGTATATCTGCTACGAAAATGTTTAGGGTTCTATATGCATGCATGCTGATGCTGCGCGCGACCTCACTGTCTCGGAGGTTGTCTCACAGAGATAACTTGCAGGTCGAATTTTCTTATCACGTATGCGGAAAATTCTTCATTGTTTTGGTGGATTTAGAATAAAATGAAAGATTTATCTGCCACGGGAGGGTGAAGGTTAGTGCATCAATATCGTGCTGACAGGTGTGTTGTTACTGCTTTCTCTGCAAATGGATTATAGACAATTCTTCTTCCGTGGTGAGCAACGCACGGCATGCAATCTTCGTGGGACGTTGATCCAGTTTTCCAGCTTCTTTGGACAGAATAAAAGAAAACTTTTAGTAATGATAACGCCTTTCTAAATGTGACCAGCGCAGCAGGTTTGAAGAGTGATTCTCTCCTGGAATATCATCGTCGGGGCTACAGAAGTCAGCATAAATCATTCATATTCTATTTCAGCACGATATCCTGCTGCACTTACCATAACGCACGGTCTTGTTTATGACAATTGCCATGCATGGAAGCCTTTGCGCCCAGCATGTGATGAAAATTCACCATCAAAACCTTTGCGCCTAGTCGTAACACACCATTGGTTTGTCATACACTCCGCCTAGTGTTTTAGACATAAGTTTTGATCACTCTGTCGATCATAGAAATATTTAAGCCCACTTCACATTTGTTTTCATATAGCTCTGACCGTGTTTTAATTAAAATGTTGATTGCTGCATGTATATATTTGCGCTCAAATAAAAGACCCGCCATCGAACGTTTATCTTCATGCAACGTGTGCATGCAGTTTTGCGTTAGGTTTTAAACTAAGATTGACCGCTATCTATGCCTGGTCCAAGTGGATTAACACTGCCCATCGACACGTTGGCGTGTATTTGTAACTGTCCGCTTCATATTTGCAACATAAAATTGACAGCCACCAAAAATTTAAACTTGCATACTGCACTTGCATATAGTTTCGACCTGTGTTATTACCATAACATTTGACAGGTGTATATATACGTTTTCTCCAACTTTTACCATAGGTAAAAAACCTGCCATCGCACCTTTGCACCATGTCACGTGTCCGTGCAGTTTTGTTGCCCCATCTCACGTGGCCTCGTATTGCTAAAACATGACTGCAGATTGTTATACATTGCAACCTAGTTGTTATAACATGCCAGCGTAGGTTTTGTTCTAGCTTTGGATGACTGTGTATCCATTCTGAAGATATCATAATGCGTTGGCTGCCATCATAGGTTTGTCATGACTACGTGTTGAACGTAAGTTTTGACCGTTGCAAATATACCTTCACTCCAATGTCTCACCATAAGTTGAAAACTTCCACGTTGACATGCATGCGTCCATCTGTAATGCATTTTAATTCAACCACCCTATATATCTGCGCCATTAATTCAAACTTCAGCATAAAATTATTTGGTGCTAGTGCTTTGCTTGGCAGTCTTATATGGTCTTTTGAAATCATATACGTTTGCGTTTTGACATTAAAAATACAACATCACCTTGCGCCCTTTACAATGTTATCATGAGTTTTGCTCCAAAATAACTTATGGTTTTAAAACCATTTGCTTCGAGCCTAGTTTTAATTTGATCATTTACTTATCCCCATGATACGAAGGCTTCTCATTTTGAAAGATCGAGGGTCTAAATATACTTCTCAAGCCACATTGATAGCCCTTTTCATATTGATGCTTTTCTACTTGGCTACCAAAGGCGTATGCATTTCAACATGACCTTGTAGGTTCAATTTGAAATTCCCCATTTCTTATGGTCTCGTTTAGACACTTTCAAGAGCAAAGAAGGCTAGGGTTTTAAGGCCTTTTCATTCCTCCATATTTTACTCCTTGCATCATAGATAAATCCACACTATGTGGCTCAGGATTAATAAATGTTGCTTTTGAAAGGAGCGTTCACATATTTGAAACTCTGTCGTTGGCTTGCCACACCACCCCGTGTGTTTTCGCACTGCTGCCCGGCGCAAGAATGCCTCGAATGAGATTGTCATTATCTAGAGAAATCTTCTGAGTTCGCTTTGTTCACTGGGCTATACTTCAGGCTAGATTCATCGAAGT